>VYZV01029339.1:95773-108809 GCA_013401275.1 Pandion haliaetus | reverse complement strand
ACACACATATGCACATGCACATGCACACCATGTTTGCCTTACTTTTCACTGTTTCCAAACATTTTGAACCTGAGGCTATAAAAGATGAGTCCCTAACCTCATTGGTTTCTTCCTACAACATCTAATGGATTAAAAAAAAAAATAAGGTTTCTAAATTGGAACCTTCAGCTTCAAGTACGCTTTGCTTTAAGCGCAGATTTTTGGTTTTAGTGATTCACCAGTTAAAGTTCGTGTGAGGTTTTAGTTCTAGAGAAAAGTTAGGAGCATAGTTTCATGTTTTCTTCGGCTACTGAAATCCTGTGCCTGACTGTAAGGGGTCAAGAGCTATGCCCCTTTTTGTGTCTTGTTCTGTTTGGCAGCTGAAGCCTCTGCAAAATATGCAGGCTGGCTTGAAGGGAAACCTTCTTTGAAAATGCTGAGTTCACAGAACTTTTGAGCAGAGGGCACGAAGCTCCAAGTGTTATTTGTGAAAGAGGTTTTATCAGCAAGGTCTCCTGAATCTGCTTCTTCACGTAGATCTGTCACATTCGTAAATGGGCATTTGCTTCTTTTCTGTGAAGGTAATAGAGGTAATACAAAGTTCTGCACATGGTATCTTCTTTATTATTGATCTACAAAAGGCTATCTATCTGAAAGGATCCTTGCACACTGCATGTGAAAACAAAAATCTGAGGGATTCCACTGACCAGACTTCAACAAATGAGGATACTCCTTCCAAAACTATTAACTCATCATGAAAAACTGGATTCTCATCAGACTGAAAAACAAACTGATTTCCACATCTTTCTATCCCGTTTAATAAAAGTAGTATTTTTAAAAACCCTCTTAGAAGTACTTACCTTTCTCTGTGGGAAGGCAGCAGTAGCATGCTACCAAAAGTCATCCAAAATTAGAGAACAAGACAGCCTAAAAAAGGAGAAGTCCTGTTTCCCTCATCTCTTTGAAGGACCTCCCCTGCTTTATTGGTTAGTGGAAAGAAAACCAGCTGGAGTTAGGGTGGATCTCCAGGGTTTTCCAGCCAAGGTGATCCCAGGTTCTCATTCTGACACTGAAATCACGTTTTTATTTCTGGAGAAACTCAAGTAACAAGGGAAACCAAGTTTTTTCACTACTGCACATGTAGAAAAAGTAATAAGGAAAACAGATAAATACACAAGTAAACTAGTATACTAGTTTTCAGTTCTCTCAAACTGTGCAGCTCTAGTTGATATGTGTGATTGTTGAGAGATAGGGGTGAACAACTGTAATTTAAACCATTATGTAGAGAAGTCTGTGGATAGGAAGATATTTTTATTAACAGTATTGGTCGCGAGCATATAAAATCTTTAAGCCATTGTAGCGTATTCTATGTAGTCTTCAAGAAAGGGGGGAAAAAAAAAAGAAGATGCAAAATCTCTGTAGAACAGAGCAAAAGAAACTTAGCTGGTGCTCTCGTTTTTGCATAGTGGGTTTGTTGCACAAGATGCCCTCAAAGTGTTTGGGGTTTTCTGATTCCTCTTAAGTTTTTTGTAGTATGAGTGGTGGTTTGGTTTTTTTTTTTTTTCTGTTGGGCATCACTTTTTGCCTAAGTTACTTTACTTTGCAGAAGCTAAGATAGGTGGAAGAAGTTCCAGTTGATGGAGATGATTTGTACAGCAAATGCAAACAAAATCTTTAGAAAAAATGAAGATCATAAGGTTAATAGATACTTAAGAAGATATTAACAGTTCAGAAGAATGGCTGAAGTTACCTATATTTCTACATCTTGTTCTCAAAGGTATTGGAAGTAACAAAAGCAGTAACACTAAAAACAAGTCTTTCTAGTGTCACTCAGAGGGACAGCCTTCAGGTCGATACGTAACAGCGAACAGTCTAATAACTATAAACTGTCCCCTTTGGAAGCCTCTGAGTCATTTCTCAGAGAGAAGAAAAACTCAAGAGGTTTTGTGGAGTGGATACTGTTGTCCCGTTTAAACTCTCTCTTTCTTCCAATCTTACCTCCTCCAGCCCTGTCATACATATCCTGTTACAACCAAATGTTCTTTTTCTTATGGAAACATTTTCTCCTGGAGACATAAAAGAAGAGCTCAGGGAATTTGAGGAAAGGTGTGGGGTTTTTTTCTTTGCCAAGGTTTTTTTATCTCAAAAAAGAAAACCGAAACAAAGGACTTCAAATAGAAATAAAGGAACTCTCGCCTGGAAGGACACAACGTTTCTCCTGAGTTGGCATGTAAAAAAAATGTTTTTCAGAGGCAGTTTATTTCTAATTCAAGATCTGTGTAACAGCTTGTTTAAAGAGATGAAAATGTGGATCAAAGACCCCAAACTGAGAAAAATATAATGATTAAGATGATCATGATTTAGATTTAAAGAAGTAATTTTTTTAAACTGTCAAGACGTTGAGCAGAATCAAACAAGGCTGTACTATGTAGAGGGGGGGAAAAAACAACTTAGGTGGTACTTAATCTAGCTGCTACTGGTTTTGCAAGAAATTAAGCTATTTGCAAAAACCTGTAAGAAATTACCAAAAATATCTAAAGAAAAACAATCATACATAAGGAAGAGGGGTTCAGCAATACTTTGCCAGACAGGGCCACAGCAGCTATCAAGAGGGTGTCTCTGCAGAACTGCTCCAGTCAGAGTGAACACTGGTGCACCAGTTAAATGTGATACCTGCCTGAAGTTAAATGATTGGAAAGCAAACTCTGTGAGTTTATCTCAATGTGTTCAGGATGCCTCCTACAACAGGGAGAAATCGGAACTGGATGAAGAGGAAATACTACAATTTTTTTTACTGCTCGAGGTGAGGAAGTTTGTATTCCAAAATCAAAAGTCTTAGACATTGGGACTGTCTAGAGACACTATGCAGTGGAAGCATAGGTGCCCATGAGGATGGAAAGTCAGTTCCCAGATGCTTTTTGAAGGCATAGGAAAATTGTCAGCAGAAGCTAAAATATAAAGTTCTCAAAAAATTCTCCTATTGCTGTCAGGTCGTATGTGTACCTCATGAGACTCTGTTGCTTAGACAAAACGTAACTAGTGATGACCTACAACTGAGTATAATGGAGAAGGATTTTTAAAATCCAAGGCCATTATTATTTTAGCAATTGTGAAAAAGAAAGATAATTTCTTGCCTGTGCCCAGATTTTAAGGCAATATATAAGGATTGGAGACAACACTTACAGAAAACTTAGGATGTTTCTGTTTGTTTACTTTTGCATGATTGTACTTCATTTTATGGTTACAGGACCTGAGTGTTTAAAGTCCAGAAACAGTAGTTGGACTATTAGTATGAACTGATGGGAAAAGAAACTCTACCTCTAATCTATGCATTTTTTAAAAATCATATCCTTCCACACAGGAAATAAGTGCAAGTTAAAATGTGATGATGATCATTTAAAGAGAAGTATTGACTGTAGTAGTTCATTATGTTTATCCTTACGATAAACTTCTATTTATTATGAGGGATAAACATAGATGTATTTTTTTAACTCTTATAGACACTATGAAAAATGAAGATGTATAATGATGTAAAGATGCATGAGGTAAAAAAAATTGCAGCTACATCTACAGTACATTTGTACATAATAGCACAATAAAAATAGGATTATCCTGTGAAGTTTGCCCTTATTTCTATGAGGTGATTACTAAGTATAAAAAAAACAGGAGATATTTCCAGCTTTAAATCTCAAAGCTCCAGAATGGAGCAGGTCAGCCAGGAGCCAGTGGATCAGAATGGATCCGACAGCATCCATGGAAAGTGCAGAGCATATTCTTGCAGAGACCAAAACCTTCAAAATGCTCAGGGATTCTCCAAACAAAGACCAACTGGTTCTTCTAAGGGAAGGGCCCTTCCAGTTTGAACCATTTGCTGTTAGTTGCTGGTGCTGGCATCTGGACAGAGTATCCCTCCCTCATACATTCCTTTCTCACTAGATAGATAATTATTCCTTTACATGTTGTCATAGTTTTAAACTCCTGACTCAGATTTCTTAAATACCATTTAAGACAACTGTGTATTCCCTTCTCAGAAACGAGGGTCAGGGGTAGCCTGGAAGGAGACACAGTTGCTCTCCATTCTCACCTCTTTTTCCCCATGGCTGTCTGCTCTGTGCTGGAGCAGACAGATTCTCTTCAAGAGCAGGTTTTCTAAAGGTTTCTTTTCTAAAGATTTCTGTAATAAAAAGTTAGGTCTTTTGGACTTCAGTGGCACTTTGCGTCTGTCCCGATACCACGATGGAGTCAGAGTCACTCCCTTTGATCCAGGATGACACAGCTGGTCCCCAGCTGCATCGGTAAGAGTCACTTCATTCATGTCTACTGCCACAATATTTTTAGGCTTTGTGAGACTGAAGAGCAAGCTGTTACCGAGTCAAACCTTTTTACCTCATGTCTGCCATTGCATAATCTGGACTGTTGCGGGCAACCCTAATATGGGGATATGTGATGGAAGTGGTTAGGGAGGAGTGTCCCCCATTCAGCTGTGCAAGCAGATGGTGCTATGGTGGAAATGGTGCACTCAGCAAGAGGTCTAATCAATAATGTACATCTCGTGGACCAGCCACGGGGGAATGCCACAATATCCTCGTATGTAGTCATAAGATATACATATCAATAATAGACATGATGTTCATGTTAATTTGTTGTCTGATAGAGACCTCTCTGTACACATGCAAGGTGCAGGTTCTCTCAGTTTTTACTCAAGCTGGGGAGACAGTTGATCTGGTTCTTTGGAATTCCTGTCAGAATAGGGGCAAAGTCTTTTATATGCCTTACTACCTTTCTTTTTATCTATCAGAGAGCAAGGAAAAGAAAATAGTTCAAAGAAATATTAATTATATAAACATAACCAAAACAAAAATTTCCTGACATACTTCAGTTATCCTAGGGAATTGACCAAATTTAATTGCTGTGCAGTCTGATTTTTATTTTTTTATTAAACTGTTCCATCCTAGCGCCCCTTTGTTCCCTGATTTTTCTGGCAGATGTATTTGTATTTTGGGCTCAAGCTTGAACTGTAGAGTTTGAAATTGTGCACCTGTGGCATGTCACAGACTCACAGAGTGATTGAGGTTGGAAGGGACCTCTGGACGTCATCTGCTCCAACCCCACTGACACAAACAGGGCCACCTACAGCCACTTGCCAAGGATTGTGTCCAGATGGTTTTTAAATATCTCCAAGGATGGAGACTCTAGCGTCCCTGGGCAACCTGTGCCAGTGCTTGGTCACCTTCCCCGTGAAAAAGTGTTCGCTGATATTCAGAGGGAACCTCCTGTGTTTCAGGTTGTGCCTGTTCCTTCTGGTCCTGTCACTGGGCACAACTGCAAAGAGCCTGGCCTCCATCTTTACACCCTCCCTTCAGGTATTTGTACATATTGATAAGATCCCCCTGAGCCTTCTCTTCTCCAGGCCGAGCAGTCCCAGCTCTCCCAGACTTTCCTCATGGGAGAGATGCTCCAGTCCCTTCATCATCTTTGTGGCCCTTTGTTGGACTCTCTCCAGTACATCCATGTCTCTCTTGTACTGGGGAGCCCAGACCTGGACCCAGCACTCAGCTGGCCTCACCAGAGCTGAGCAGAGAGGACGGATCACCTCCTTCGCCCTGCTGGCAACACTCCTAATGCAGCCCAGGACACCATAAGGCTTCTTTGCTGCAAGGGCATATTGCTGGCTTGTGTCATTGCTCGTATTCATTTAGACACCTGTTGCTTTTTTCTCTAAGCTTGCTTCAGAGTAAAATAATCTGTCTTAAGTTGTTTTTTTGGACTGTTGGAAGATGAGGTTTTGTGTGCTTTTCAAGATTATTAGTCTGGTTTTGGGGCACTGCTTCAGATTTCTCTGCTTATGTATGTACAGTTATTTTGATTGCTAAAATGGCATGTGAAGTCCTTTTCAAGATCTGAAACTTAACATTGCATACCATTGCTTAAAAGCCAGTTAATAGCTGTTCCCTACATAGAAAAAGGAACTATTTACTTCCCTCTTTCAAGTGATATTTTCTATACTTATAGTCTGTTCCCGTACAGGAAAGAGAAACTGGGCTTGCTGGGTTTTCTCACAAAGGTTTTCTTGAATTAGTGTATTTTAATTCAGAATTAATTGGAAATCTGTAGGAAGTTTTGATGATTCTGAAAGACCATTTCTAGTTGTTCTGTACTGATGCTAACATTTTGAAAACAGGTATCTGCTTCCTTGTGGTTATTTTTTATTTTCATTGATGTATGCTCTTTTTTTAAAGCTAGGATTATGAGTGAGATGGAACAAATAGTATCTAAATAGATTAATTATCACAGAAGCTGTAACAACACTAGAAATTTTAGGTTTATTTTGAAAGGCATAATCACATGCAAAAGCACAGCAAGGATAAAACTGCATTAGTTTTTTTAATTTATATTCTTTTCCCGTATCTTCTACAGGTCCTTCTTATTAAAAAAATCACTGAGTGGGGGCCCACATGTCCATGACACATGCATGATAAAAGAGGTGCAGCTGTGGCAAAGGATAGTCTCCTTAAGTATTCAAACAGGAATGGGGCAAGCCTGAGTTGGACTCATGAATACTAGGAGTGTGCAGTCACCTCACTGTGTTGAGCAGAGGCTTTGGTAACATTTCTCATTAGGAGGTCTGTGATGGTTTGTGGGGGCCCATGTTATGGACACGGGTCTGATTCTGCTCCTTCCAGATTCAAGAGTTCACCACTAGTATTCGTAGCATGACGCAAACTGCGACTCTGTACTAAGCATTTGTCTAGAAGGTGGCCAGACTGTTTTGTCATCTGTAACCAAAAGCACTACATTGTGCTTGATTTGGGAGGGGTGCTTTGTTGATTTTTCCTTCAAGTAAAGGTAGACTTCTTTAGAAATTGTTGCAAATTAAGTTTCAAGAGTGTTACATAGTTTTTCATTTTGGTTTTCATTTCTCCTGGACAGGACCATTTCTCTTAGGCTTTGAAAACAAACAGCTGAGAATTCCAGTTATTTGCATACACCTGAAATAGATTGTTTCAGTTGATTTGCGGTGTCAAATAAGAGTAAGTCTCCAACATTCATTTTGATTGTGGAAAAGTTTGCTTTGGTGGTTTGTATAGGTACAGTAATTTTTACTGATCATTTAATGTTCCAGCAGCAATTTAAATCTTGCTTCCCCACCACCCCACCCACCCCCTTTTTTTTATAATGCTGTTCCAATTTCCTTAAGTAGAGGAAAACTTTGTATTCTTTCTCATTAAAATGGAAACACTTTTCATTCTCTTTGTTTTCATTCTATTTGTTGCAACATTAATGGCAGATCCTAAGTACAGGTATGGTGTAATCAATTATGACACTATTTCAGAAACTAAGCTTCAGGAGAATTATGCCATGACAGTTTGCAAAAGAAAAGATTAAGATTGAGCATAAGTTTTTGCAAGTTTAACTTCCCTGGGAGGTGGGAAACTTGAGAAAATCATGTTGCTTGTTTAGAATATCCTTTCTCCCCAGAAATACATGTTGCACTGTGGCTGAAGTGTTCTGTATGATTATTTGAAAATCAGGTGATGTAGTCGTGTTGATAAGGAAATCTGTGTTAGGGATCTAAAGAAAACATTGTAGGATAAGCAATTACAATAATTACTCTCTCCAGTCTGTTGACTGCAGCTAGATCAGTGAGAGCAATACCATACATGTACTATTTTTTTTTCTACTGCATCTATCAGAACAGATGAGGAATTGGATGGGAAGCAGTTTTTAAAAACACTCTTGAGCGTTTCTGAAATAAAGTCTTTTATTCGTGGGGGTGTGTGTGTGTGTGTGTGAAAAGCTACTGGGTGCTTGTCTTAATGACTTTTCATTGTTTTCTTAATACAAAATGTAAGCTGGTATCTTCTGTGTGGGTACTGACCGTTTCTTTTAGACTTGGATGTCACTTAAACTTAGGTGTCACACTTCTGCTTTGCAGACAATGCGTGCTCCAGGAATACTTCATAAAAAGCAGTATGTACTACTGCAGTTGAAGAAGGAGACTTGAAGCCTGAACATGATTTTACTGCAGTGGTCTATTTTAGTAGTAAAGAAACCTTCATAAGACAATGTGGCTCTGTGTACCTACATTTGCTTTCAAAAATTCGACTGCTGAAGAAACATTGTGCTGTCTTGAGAAGGCAGTTGTATGGGAAAGTACAAGACAGTGTTTTCCATGTGCCATGATAAAGTATTATAATTTTTTTCTACTAACTGAATATAATAAAAAAAAATTTGTATTTAGAGGGGTTTTTTTCATAAACGTGTGGTGGACAGATCTTATTTTTGTAATGGTGTATTCCATGTTTCTGGATAGTCTTGATTTAATATATAATTTAAAAATAATTTTTAAAAATTATGTAGTGTCAAATACTTTGGAGATACAAGCTACATTTAACTTAGCTACTCTAACCTGACTTAACTTAGTTAACAAGGGTTACTGCTGCTGAAGGAATTTGTTTCCTATGGTAACATCAGAATGCACGTATAATACTCAGTCATGAGTTACCAAGGATTGTGCTTACCCATGTCCATCTTAACAATAGCATAATGATAAAAAACTAATACAGTAGTGACTTGCTGTGTTGCTCACTTACAGCACCAACCAAGGTTTGGGTAATTACTGTGTATTCAGTGTAGATGGGACTGTAGTGTAATGTTTTATCTGTGTGCCAGCCACTGCTGATTTTGAAGTGGTGTTTGGAAATGAGCACGTTTTTTTCTGCTTGAATTAGTCCTGGCACAAGTGGTAGGTTTCATGAGCTGTGAGTGTAGAGAGGTTATTTTTTTTCATGTTTGGAGGTGTCCATTCTTGCCCACTGGCTACACTGGCAATGCGTTGCCCCTTTTGCCTAGGCAAATAGGAGCTTTCGCCTGGATCTTCAAAGCAGCAGAAGGATGAATGCCTTAATACAGTCCCAGGGTGTCTTCTGCCAGGTTATGAATGGCATTCTGAAGTTCACAAAAATTTACATTCAGGATTTAATCTCAAATATTTATGCAGGCCTTTGAGAATGATCAGAAAATACTGCTGACCATATCCACAATAAACATTTTATACTGTGAAGTAAGAAAACTGTAAGTGGTTCTTTTGTGGATCTTGCTTTAAACAACAGCAACAAGAAGTATATATATTTTTAGTGAAGCATTCTAGTAATTTAAGTCCATTACAGTTTATCCTTATTTAAATGTTACAGTATGAAAGAGAATAACTTGGGCATTCTGAATATACCTGGTTTGTTTACTGCAGTGGGGTATCTTCTTCTGTGAGGTTATATTTTGCAGCCATTTCCATAAGAGGAAATGACTGATTTCATATTTAAGTTGTAATACTCCCCATTTCTATAATGGCACCAATATATCAACATTATAAGAATATGTGTTCTTGAAATGAGCTTATTTAAATCAATAAAAATATAAAGTTTTTAAGAACTTAATGATTTAAATGCTAAAAGCATTTGGAGGGGAGAGGGGCATGTTCTAGCACTCAAGAAATACACAGCTAACTGTTCAGTCAAAACTACAAAATTGGTAAATATAATCTTAGCAGTTATTACAAATACAGCTGCTCATTAATTTTTCAGTGCAGCAGCCTTTCATCTGGAAATGCTGACTCATTGAAACCAAAAGTTTCTAAGAACCCAAGAAAACTTGGAAAAGCATTTCCTGACAAAACTGGCTAAACGCGCAGCCAGGGAGAGCTTCCAAGGCAGACGGTCAGAGCACTCATCTGGGAAATTCAGATTTCTGTTCTGCTTGGTTCTCAGTTAGAGGGCAAAGTGGGATCTCTTTTCCCAGAGGACTGGCAGGACCACCAAGTCACTGGATTTGCAGGAATTCTCTCTCTGTTTGAGGTAGTAAGTATAGGCTTAACTCTAATGTATGTTGAGATAATGTGTGTTAAAAAAACTTGCCTGCTGGAAAAGTGAACAAACACAGCAGCAGTTCATGGTGGTGTGTCATTTTACTGTCCAAACAAAATGAAGGTCGCTCTATAAGGAAAAATCATCTTAAATCCATTAAAAACAGACAATCTCAGTTCACTTGAGCTGATGTTGCTAAAATGCCTATCCCCTCAGCACAAAGAGCAATAACCAGGAAATAGCAAGGTCAGGTATTAGGCTCTTCATCCCTTTCACTTGCTAGAAAGCACTTTCACCCTCAGCTCGTTTCCTTCCATAATCAGAGCTGACGAGCTAGGGCCTTCGGTTTGGAAAGGGTGGGGTCTTGGCTCCCATGCTGCATGGCTGGATGTTGATGGATTGCACCAATTTGTCATCATTTATGTGCTGCATGCTTCTGTACGTGATTCCGTAGTCACAAATATTACTGTATTGGGTATCGTAACAACTTATAAAGGGCAGGGGTAAAAATGACTGTTCTGGACTTGGTTCTTACAGAGAAGTTAGAGAATTAAAATAGCAAAAGAAATCTATGCAGTGGTGTAGAATAATTACGATACATTTCTCAGCATGAAGATAGGAGTGTTGGATCTAGGGTATGCTAATAGAGGATAATATGAAAAAATACAAGAGCATTCGTGTTTCTGAACCTTAAGAAAAACATAGCCCTAAGGAAAACTACCGCTAAGTAAGGTCTCAAGTAAGTCTTGTATGAGAAACTGAATAAAAAAAAAATAAATTGTTCCATGTACAGAATAGTTTTAAAATTCCTTGACCGTAGAAAACATTAATTCTTCTAAACAGAGTATCTCTTAGGAATTTTGTTGAAATAAATGGATTCCTAAAACGGGGATTCATGTCTTTATTTGTCACTTGTCCCAACTCTTCATCAATCCCTTTGGGCAAAGCCAGAATTAAGTTATAAATATCAAGCTTCTGTTTAGCTCTGCAGTTTAATCACTTGCAAATTATCATTCTTACTGATAGTGTTCATAATAATCTGCTTGTGTAAGCATGTGTACATTCCACTGAATGCATTTTTCCAGTTATGTGTGTGGTTCATTTAGGATGATTAGGAATTGCAGAAATAAGTCCTGGTTTGAGTATTCTGTGAAAGTTTTACAAAATGTTTGTCTTGTCTTTATGTAAGCATATATATACAGAAATCAAGATACTGCTTACATTCTTCTCATGTAGTGGTGTTGCTAAATTGAGAAAAATGTGGGGTTTAGCTGCAGCTGAATTTTTATTTATTTTGTATTAAATAGTGCTGACTTTTGAAGTGGCAGGTCAAAAGGGGAAAAATAATTTGATGGTAAATAATTATGGGATTTTTTTAATTAGTATTTTAAATGTGGAATTAAATTTGGCAGTAGGAACAAAACATGGTGTGTTTTGGCTTTTAGGATTGGCAACACGGTCTATTGTGTAAAGTCATTATTTGTTATTTCTAGTGTTACAAAATCAAGGATAATTTTTTAATTTGCCTAATAATGATACAAGTTGGAAAGCAAATGCAAAACTATTCCAAAACCAATGAAGGAAAACTTCAAGCGACTCCCACCAAGTTACATACCACTTACCAGCTAGGTCTTTTTTTTTCTTTTGCAATGCATTCTTATCTTGCCTTATTTTTGAAGACATACAGCATGCATTGGTTAAGAAGAGAAATGTTAATCTTCAGGTGAAAAAATGCATGAATTCTGATAATAGCCATTCAAGTGTATTGCTAGACATTAGTAGGAAATCTGTGCAACAGGTTGTCAATAGATTTTTATTTGTTTTCTTGCTTTATTGATTAATTGTAAAGAAGGATTACCCTAAATTGTTTCAGTGAAACTGGAAATCACAGTAGGGAGTGTCCATTTAATCAAAGTCTCAACATACCGTAAAGCCCAATTGATAAAATGGAGACACGTTATAATATCTGAGCTAAGGTGAAGTTAAGCTTACTCTAGAAACCCATAGCGTAGGGAGAACAGAACACTATGAGTACCAAATGTTGGGGTTTGTTGGTTTTTTTAGAGAGCACTGATCAGAGTCAAAAGCAGAAATGCATATAGACCTTTCCAACCCTCTCAGAGTGGTTTCAGTAATAGCACTTTTTTCTGCCCCTTGTCCATAGAAGAACAGCAAAAACAGGTAACTCTCATGCTAAATCTCTGAGATCCAACACCCTTTTTCATCTTATCAGCCATGCTAATTTCACAGGACCAATGGCACCTATGAGCTCTTGTACCTTAGTTACTATAAAGGTGATGCTTAGGGTAGGTGCTGAGGCTGATTCACAGAGCAAAGATTCAGTTCCATGATGACTGTCGGAAATCATGGTATGCTTAATTTTTTTTCATTTTATTCTCTCTACTTAAGCTATTGCAAATTTGCTCCTTTCCTTATCAGCAAGAAAACAGTTGTGCCATCCTCTACCAGGTTAATTGGATGTTCATAAAATTGCGAAGGAAGAGATAAACAAGTTTTCAGTGACTGCATTCACTCCAGCATGTTCTGAGTTTTCGCTTGTCTCCTGCTGTTCTATTCTTCTTGATACTTTGTATTGTTAAAATCTGAAGAGAAACCATCATAACCGAACTTGCACATTTGTTCCCCCCCATTTAAATAGATAATCAGAATATGTTCCTTAAATGATTAGTTCTTTATTACTTTGTGAAATATACATCAAAATGCATTGCCTTGGGCTTTGATATTGGGCTTTCATTGTCTTACAGCCATTTCAGCCTATTTATAAGCCTAATTTTATACCACATTTTGTTATTTGATTATTTGTCACAGTGCTCTTTAAACTGCTACAGATTTTAAGTGAGTTGCACTCACTGATGGCTCCAGTGAAATACTTTCCACATTAAAGCTTTTTGTTGATTGAGAGGTCTTTGGGATTTCAAAAATTGAATGAAGAAAGGAAAGATTTTTGAATGCCAGAAAATAATTTAAATATCGCTCTTTTATGTAATACTTTGTTGCAAAATACTGTAGAAGTCACAAGGCAGCATCAGTCAGGGTATTTTTATAATTGCTAGAGGGTTGGCTGTGATGGCTGTAAATTCTTATCAAGTGAATGAATTAGTTATTAAAGCTGACCTTTTTTCCTTCAAGTTTTAAAAGTTCCTCTTAAGAATGCTGATAGGAATTTTTTTTTTTTT
>VYZV01029339.1:63712-80745 GCA_013401275.1 Pandion haliaetus | reverse complement strand
GGGGGAGGGAGTTTCTAAGGTAACCTACCAATAAATAAGTTTATTTCCAAAATAAGGAAAATTAAATTTCAAGAACATGCTGTAACTTCTAGTAGGACAAAGTTGAAAAACAGTGCTTTGAGACTTAACTGTAGTGCATCTGCATTTGTTATCTGTATTGGTTTCTTGGAATGTTCTGTATAGAAATATATTCCCTCCTGGTTTTTTTCAACCTTAAAATGTTACCTTGGAATAGGCGAGTAAAAATAATTCTACAAGACCTTTTTAAAATGTAGTAAAAATACAATACTGTTTATATCAGTGATACCAGCTCAGGGTGTTTCTATCTTTATGTACATCTTCACTTATTTTGTTCTAGAAAAAAAAAAGAATCATAACCTCACTTCATGATTTTAAGATGATGTGTGAATATTTATGTGTAGCAAAAATTACCTGCTAGTGAAAAGGAAGCTCAGGAGTGCAGGGCTGGGTTTTTTGGATTGTCTCAGGAAGGCTGGAAAATTTCCACATAATTTTATATTAGTAAATACTTAAGATGTTGTGTGTCACATATTCATTTTGATCACATCAAAATTTTGGTATTGTATGGTCTAATGATTGCTATAAATTCTTAGGTAACTGGTGTAAATTAATATGTCTAAAGTAAAAACATACCTGCAACTCGTGAGATCTGAGGTATCACCATTTACTTCTCTAATGCTCTAATTAAAGTACTACATCAAAAAATACATTAATGGTTTTATTTTATGTGTATGTTAATAGGTGCAAATATTGGTATGCCTCTGTCCCTAAGGAAGAGTTTGGATGAAACAGCTCTGTTTTGTGTCCATGGACATGTCATGTTGAAGGTGTTTTTCTGCTTTCAGGCATAGTACACTATTCCTGGTTCTCTTATTTTCAGTAGATTTCATTGACTTTGATCCTATAGAGGTCAGCTGCATGTGCTTGCAAACCAAGTGCATCAGATGCCCCTAGTGATTTTCCATGTCCCTGTTTTCTCCAGTCTCAGTTCAGGTCTCAAAGGACCTGGCTCATGACTTTAAAGAACTGAACAGCCACTTTCCAGAAGTCAGACCCTTAAGAAAATCTTAGTTTGGCCATCTCAGAACATAAGCTGCTAAGGTCACAACTTACTCTTAAAACCTTATTTGTGTTATACTGACCTAAGGTAATGTTTTGTAGTTCCCTGCCCCCTAAAAACATTAAGTGAAAAGTTTTAGCCCATCTTCCTTTATCAGCTGGAGAAAAACTGAGTTCTCTGTCCGTTGAATTAGAATCATAGAGTGGTTTGGGTTGGAAGGGACCTTTAAAGATCATCTAGTCCAACTCCTCTGCAACGAGCAGGGATATCTTCCACTAGACCAGGTTGCTCAGAGCCCCGTCCATCCTGACCTGGAATGTTCTCTGGGTTCGGGCATCGACCACCTCTCTGGGCAACCTGGCTCTTCCCTGCAACAGGCGTTGCCAAACGTGGCTGCTGCTATGAGGGTACTGCAGCCCCGAGAGCAGGTGCTGCAGGGCGGGCTTAGCCCAAAGCCCGCACCTTCCTCAGCTCACCAGTGCCTGCTTGCCAGCGAGGTGTCCGTGACGTGGCTGTGGCAGGATGAAGAGGTGACGAGCGTTGGGGTCTATAGGAATGAGTCATGGGGATTGGGGATTGGAGAGTGGTTGCTGGAAGGCCAGTTGGGCAAAGGGGGCTTGGTTGCAGAGGTTGAAGCTAATGTGGTGACTGCTATCCGGATGTTGTCCTGCGATGGAGAGTAGGTTGGGATCCAGACATGTTTGGCATGTGTGAGCAGGATCCTCCTGTGTGCTTGACTGTGTGCGATGGGAGCCTTCAGCAGTTGAGGAGAAAGAATACTGAAGAGAACTTAGAGCAAATGAGAAAGGAGTTAAAACCAAGTGTGAAAAGTTGGATCGTGGTACTTGGTGTCTTAAAATGAAGAAGGATTTTTCTGGAAGGCTTTAGTCACCTGGGAAAGAAGGATTGGGTAGCTGCGTGGGAGGCAAATTGCAGGCAAGTGTACTCCTCTGCAGTAGATCAGTACATTTTAATGAGGTAAGTATATTTGCTCTGTTTTATAGGATTTGGTTTGGACTAGAAGTCTGGAAGTCGTTTTAAATAGACTGCTTTGAGATGTAATGGTCAGGTGGAAATATTTGAAGCATATAATATGGAAACCCTGTATTTACAACATATTTGTAGGGTCTCAGAAGCTGAGCTGAAAAGATTGCCTCTTTTGCAGATGAAATTTTTAAGAGTAAATAAAGCTCATATAGAGGATTTCAAAACAGAAGTGAAGTTATAAACTGCTGTAGCTATGCAGTTTGTTTTATTTACTTATTTATTTACATCTGCAGCCGTCTCAACCCATCCCACCCCACAGGAAAGGATGCTTTCACGCCAACATCCTTCTCCTCTTCCCATCCCCTTCCCGTCGGCTCTGTGGGTTGAATGGGGCCATTTTTTAGATGTAGGTTCCCCTCAGAGATGGCTTTCTGGGCAGGTGGGAATTCCTGCCTGCAGATGGGGAGGAGGGCAGGGTGGGCACAGCGTGCTCGGCCCCTGTGCCTGCATCAGCGAGCGCCTGCGGGAGGGCTGGGGTTCTACACTGCTGGACGTGCACCCATCAAAGGGAGCCGGAGAGCTGGGTCCTTTTGCCTCAGGACCCTGACACTTATCCTGAGCTTACTCTTCCCATTGAGAAGGTAATGCCTTTCTTTGGACAAAGATGCCGGCAAATGAGATGCGTTCAGCTGATGCCCTAAATATCAACCAAGCATAAGCTTCAAGTTTGAAGAATGTTGCATGTTTTCTGGTATTTATCATTTTGACTTTTTCAGTTCTTTTTTTTTTGTTGTTGTTATACTCTGTTACGTGTGTCCACTCTCCTTCTACTTAGTTTGATAGCTTGTCCTTTCTTGAGCTGGTTTTTGCTTTCCTTATGCTGTAGGAACAGAGTTTATAATAGCCGTAGCATAACTTCAAACGGCAGTGGATCTGCAGTGTTTTAAACAATCATTACATAAGTCGTTAAAATAACAAAGACAAAATAAACATATCCTCATGACGGTGAAGAAATAAATTCCAAGGGCAGTATAAGCATCTGCCAATCTCTAGTGTTGCTTCCTCTCTTCTTCCCAGACTTTCTGCAAGGGTTTTTCAGGCCTGCTTTAACATCTCCTTTTCTCTAAACTTTTCAAAACTTCTTAAAGAATGGTTCTTCTCTCTCTTTACATTGTGCACAGTATAGTTGAAAGAAAAAAAGCATTTCTGGAGTTATTCAGGACCCCTGTCGCCATGTTCAAAGCCTAACTAAATAATTTCAGTACTAGTTTGTTGTGAAAATCTTGTCTTGTGCTTTTCCTCTCCCTGAAAACGTCACCAGCAGGTCAGAGGCAGTTGCTGAGCAGCGGAGTGTCACCTTTTGGGGCACCTCACAGGGCTGGCATGCAAGGTTGGGAAACCCGTACAGAGTAAAAGTGACCTCACTCTGCTGCCAAGATCTTTCACTACAAACTTTGTCTTTTGAGAGAAGTTTTTCATCCTGAAAAGGTGCGGGGAGGGACTGGCAAACAATTTCAGAAAGTTTCAGAATTCACATACTTACACAACATTTTGACAGGATCATGAAGTGAATAGAGGTCTTGCACCCATTTTATGCAGAGCCAAACTGAACTGTGGAAAAGCGATTTGTTAGGTTTTGCAAATTTATGACTGACCAAAGGACTCCGATGATTTAGCAGCAGTGTTGAGGTGTTAAGAGATTACAAACAACCTCTGTGTTGAAGTTGACATGCTACTTTAACAGTTTGGTTTGAGGGAGGAAAGACTCAGTCATATAATAAAGGAAATATTAATTTGTCTAACCATTCTTCATTTGATTTCAGAAAGCTGTAGCTGGAAAAATTACTTACGGTTTGGCTTAGCAGTAATGATATAAAATGAAATGGACTGCCAGCTTTAAAACAAGCTGGAGCATGTGAGGCTCTAAAGAAGGGGCTGGAGGAGCTGAGGAGCCAGCAGGCAGGGTCAGGCCTACCGCTCTACATGTGTGCATTTTATACAAGAGAGCTATGGCTTCACTGTCACCAAGGACAGCTTTGATTCCTCTTTCAAATAATTCTGAAATAAGCTTGCTGGCAGATAGTTGTGGATTGGGTTGCCTGGGATAGCTGCTGGGAAAAGCATGTTGTGCCAGGCAGCTGCTTGGAGGATGCGGTGTTGAGCAAAGACGCTGAAAGTCTTGCAATCAAATTATGACATTGCATGAGAAAATACCAAGCAGCGGAAAGTTGTGTTTTTCAGGAAAAATTACACAATCTTTTTAAAGTTACAGACTGGATCTCTCTCTGGGAAGCTAATGCTACTGAAGCTGAGCTTCCGTGACAGAAGCATGAATTCAGTTAAAAATTAAGTGAGCATGCTTCTAGGTAACATTTGTACTTATAGTAGATTTTATATATGGACTGGCATGAATTTTGAAGACAGTCTTCATTGCATAGCATGTACTGGAAACTGTCAGCAGCCATATGTTCACTATATTTTACTGCAATTTTGTTAATAAATGTTTACTGCTTTTCTTCTTTAGAGGTATAATCTATCATTCTGCAAAAGTATAAAGCATAAAGGGTGGGGGGAAGGAGCGACATATAGACTGGGGATTGAAAAGATTGAGGAATGTTCTCTTATTTGTCGCATTTCCAAATTTCAGGAATTCTTCGAACACGCAAAAAAGCTCTGGGATGATGAAGGCGTAAAGGCATGCTTCGAGAGGTCAAACGAATATCAACTGATTGACTGTGCACAGTAGTAAGTATTTCTTTTTATGAAATTAACAGCCAAGAATGTAACAATCTATAACAAGTTAGAAAATATATTTATAGTGGCAAAATCTTGGAATTTTGCAATGCAGCGATTAACATTTTAATTCTCCATATAGGCTGAGCATGTATAGCAAAAGTAATTGATTGTTTTATCATGGTTTGCTATTATGATGCAGATAAATATTCTGCCTCAAATACTTAACAGCTAATGGAAGATGAGTATGAAAAAATCAAATTAAATAATGTTAAGTATCTTTATTCAATTTGAAGTAGATTTACATAAAATCATTTAAGTTGAAACTATTAAGTTTAAAAAAGGTAGAGCCAGTCTAAGGAAAATGCTTGGTTTTACATTCTGAGACCTAGACAGCGCTGAAATTGCTCTGTGTTTTCACATTCCATTAAAGCTTGAGATTTTTAACTGGATANTTATAAGCAATATTTCATTAAAGTAGTAGTACATTTGGTATTCTTTCTTTCATACACATCAAGTGAAGTGGTACATGTGCACGTAACGGTCATAACCCTCAAATGGGTTCATCTGATTGGAAATGTTCTGAAAAGAGATGTGTAGGGGATTGTGAAGGTGCAAATCATAAATACATAGTACATTGATGAAAACAGATTAATCAAGAAATAGTCCATTAACATGCCAGGGCTACAAAATTCAGCTGTCCTCGGTAATAACCCAGCTCTGAATTAGACTTTGACCAAAAATACACATTTCATGTGAACTGCTGTTGCGAAAATGTATACTCTTAGAGTTGCTATGTGATTTAGGGTTTTCAGAGAACACGCTGTAGTGTGTTATGATTTGTCTAATTGGCAGTATGGTCAGCAGCAATGCCACAAGTCTGTTGTAGCACTCAGTGTTTTGTTTTTCTGTCCTTTCTGCTTTTGGTGCCAAGGCTGAAGCAGAGGAAACGGGTCATGTCACTAAAGAACTTGTCGCGCTTCTGCCCCGGTGGGGAATTTCAGTGCTCTGGGTTATAGTTTCTTCTCCCTCTTTCCAGACTATTTTTGGGAAATAGAAGGATCCAGTAATGATTCATCAGCACATGGAAGCAAGGGAAAATTACATATGTGTAGGAAGGAACTTGTTTGACCTCAGTGGACTGAATTTACCAAAACTTGGGCATTTGCTCATAGTCCAGACTGGCTAGAAATGAAAGCAGTGGTTGTTGACAAAAAAACCAAGAAAGTTGTCCTAAATTGTCATCAGTGGGTTTCCCCTCTGTCCTCACCCACCACCACCACCATAGTATAGATCTGAGCTATGCTTGCTGAGAAGTCCAGACTGACTCTTTGTGATACCTATTAATAGACTCAAATAAGACATCAGACCAAGAAGACAGAATAATGACATGTATTTAAAATAAATGAATGTAAACCTTACTTTACTGATCAGTAAAGGGCATTGTGTCTCCCAGTCCTGCTTTGGAAAATGGTGCTGAAAGGACCAGGCAAAAAAGGAAGACAGTGAATTACAGTATCAATGGTACTGTGCTCTCCCTTAAAAAAATGATGCCTATCTACAGGCTTTGGCAAAGAGAACAATGTTAGTCTTGTTATGTCCAAAACAAAAACACAAATGGGGAAAAAAATGGATCCAGAATGAAGTCCACTGTCCTGAAATATAAAACTAAATCCTGCTACATTTTTTCCTAAAAGCTTAAAGGAAGATTATTGGGGTTTTTTTTCTGTGTATCTTCCTTCCATGTCTTGTAGCTGGCTTGCTTTTTCTTTTATTCTGAGATGATTTATTATAGTAGCAAATACAACGCTTGCATAATTCTTCACCTTCAAGACACTTTATGAAATAGTATTTGATACTTAAATATCCCTTGAGTGTATCTGTGCTTTTCATTTCATGATGTACCTGAAAATCTTAGCAGCTAAGTGACTTATGCACGTTTACAAGCCTTCAGTCTTAGAGCAGAAACTTGAAACTCAGGAACAGCCGTGTCATTGATCTGATCAAACAGCCTTTTTCTCACAGGTATTGATGATTTGAAACAGTGAAGTGTAATCTGAGCAGAAAGATGCTAAAAATACACCCAACTTTTATCTGCCCCTCCATCATTCCTTGAAAATTAAAATGGTACTAATAGAGTCAATGAAAAGGAGATTTTAAACTTGGTGTGTCTTTGCTGCACGCGTGTATTTATGTATTGCACAACAACAGTACTTGCTTTACCCAGAAGAACATTTCTGTGCTAGCATTGGATGGACCTCATTCAGAGTGGTGGGGTCATGTCCGCCTTGTAACAGACAGAGCATGTGAGACTAGGTTAGAAATACAGTACTGATACGCATGTTACGTTTTTGTATGTGCACTTAGAAAATACTAACTGTGAGGATGATGTCTTTCTGGCTCAGCAGGAGTGGATGGCATTTTTCTCAGAACTTGTCTATGGTCATCTTTAATTGGTAAAGGAAAAAAGGGAAGGAGTGTAATGCTGATACACATGCTTACTGTGGAATTTTGAAACATCTGCAGTGTTTTGATTACACTGGCTTTGGGAGAAAGCATCCCACGCCATCAGCTAATTCCTAATCATTTACTTGGTAGTGAACGAAGAACATTATCAGTAGGTCACCACGAGTTTATCTGCTTAAAAAAAAACTAAAGCAAAACCAAAAAAATCCCAACGTGTTAAAAATACTACTGGAATACAAATTGGGTGGGTGACTTAAAATACCGAAAATCATTATTAGCAAATTATAAAGTCAGGAGCCCAACTTGCTGACTGTTAAGCAAGTTACAAATACAGTGTATTTTGGAATAGTTGAATTTGGCTACAGTACAGAGCTTCTGTATTTTTAAAACTGAACCTAATTTTCTTTATTACTGTGGGAGAAATATTTGGCTGGAAACAAAGGTATTAAAAAGGCACAAAGGCAAATGTTTTGTTTACATTAAGCCTGAAAGTTGCTTTTCCTTGATCTTTAATGCCCTTTTAAATTACCAGGGTACTGTTCCTTCACATAAATGAGGATAAGCCCCAGCCTGTGAGACCATTTTAATACTCTTATAATGACTCTCCATGTATCTGCACTTCTCTAAGTGAAGGTTCCAGTGTTGATTTTTGTCGCATTGCATTCACACAAAATAACAGCGTGTGCGTGCATGGGTGGCCCTAGCTGGAAGGGCTGTACTTCGGCTCACCGAGTTCCCTGGTGTAGGAAGTAAACTAAGGATTTAAGGGAACTCTGCCCTCAGCCGATATTTTATCCTAGTTTGTCTATCAATCTTCTTTCCCTGATAAAATACACCACTTCTGATACGCTTCAGTGTGAAGGCCTAAATTAGTCTCTATGCAAACATTTGGGCTAATAAAACTTGATTATGCAAGTTCTCAAGAAAGCAAACACAAGGGATGTGAGCTTGGCCAAAGAAAATTGATTTTATATTTGAGCTAATATACATGGAAAAGACACACCTCAAGTTCTTTTTCTTTGCAGTTATTCTATCTTGGAGAAGGGTTTCAGCCAACATTTGAGGCATCTATCCTGGTATTAGGTGGAGTAATGAAAAAAAAAAAAAAAAATTCTTCGTGGTGTTGTCCACAGATTCAACTCCTGATGTGAGAAAACATACTTTTTTTTCTCAACAGCAGCACTTCTTGCAACCAAGCATATTTCTAACTTTCCTTGTGCTCTCCTAGTCATAAGGTTTAAATACTCGCATGGACATACTTAGTCATCCCTAAATTCCCTCATACAGTCTGAGGCCAGAAAATCTGCCTTGGCATTATCTGCTTCTTTTGTCTAGCGTGGCACTTCAGTCCACTATGTTGGTATGTACACATATGCATGACTGTAAATAAATATGAGCATTAGTGCAGTTCATATACTTTCACTTAGTGTGGCTTCAGGATTTGTTACTTAATACTGCTTCTTCTAGGGATTTTCCTAGAAGATTGGCTGTATCATACTCCAAATTGGATTCCACTAAAGCTGTCACGGAGACAGGTCAGACACAGGCTGCATCAACACAGTGGCAGCTAAGTCCTTCCTGCAGTGCCCTCCCAACACTGGTTCTCAGAGAACCCAAGCCACCTGCAGCAGTGCTGTTGTTCTCAGTATTAACCTTTTCAATGCCAAGGTCTTTTCTATTTCTAATTCTGACTCCTTTGAAAGTGCCATAGTAATAATTCCTTGTGCCGCGATGATATCGAGCAGTTTTTTTGTTCTGACAATGTATGAGGCTTCAGCTTTCCCAGCTTTGGTAGCAGAATAGCAGAATTGGGTTTTTTTCCTCTGTCATTACAGAATAGGAAGGAGGTGCTTCCTATCATCTCAGCATTCTTGTGTGGTTTAGAATTTCCACCATATATAGGATTAAACGTAGGGGTTACGCCTTGCTTTGTGTACTTGGTCATGGTCTCTCCGTCAGCATACACTGTTCAGCTCTGTCTAATTTAAGAACGTTGGAACATGAAGAAAAATAATCTCCTGGGTGCCCTTGAGATTTGAGTTGAAGTTTTGCTGAAAAGTTCAACAAACCACGTAATATTTTGCCTAAAACTGTCGGTGATAATTGGCTGTATCAATCAGTGACTGACTGTTGCAGCCCATCAAACATTTTTTGTATATCCCATATCATATGTCTTTGTCAAAGGAGATGCATGGAATTGGTGCCTTCAGTAGGATTTGTATGCTCTTGGCCCTGTCCCAGGTTTCTTCATAGTAACTGCTGTGTAGGGGTAATACAGATAGTAAAGGCCACTGAAAGTTCACCCAAAAAACAGAGACCGAGACCCTCCAAAGTTGGATGCCTTGAGGCCCATAGCACCCCCGTTCTCTATTGCTGAAGGAAATTAGAACAGTTTCTTCATAATTTTTGTTCTCCAGAAAGATGACCAGCAGGAGGCCAAAAGAATCTGACCTGGTGTGCTTGCATATAGCATGACAAAACTGCAGCAGAAAATACAAACGCAGTTACTGTTGAATAAGAGACTTTTCTAGTTTATGCAGATGTATTATCTGAGAAATCATTAGTCCAGCAATCTATATTTAAACTGACAAGTAAGAAAGATCTGTAATCAGAGTATCTGCACCACTTAGGGAAAAAATGTCAAGGAACTGTAAGTATCCCATTTTGTCCGTGGAGAGCAGTGTGGTATGTGTGTGCTGTGACATCATTTGAGACAAAATCCCAAGTTATTTCCTATGAATCTGTTGGCTTGGTCAAACCACCTGGGAGTGCTACAGTGTATCACACATTGCCATCTCTGTGTTTGGAACTATTTTGATGTCCTGTTGCTCCAAAACATGCTGCCTGCATGCTAACAATCCCAGTGCCAGACTTGGTTCTCATTAGGACCATTATGCCTGCATAGAGAAAACAGAAATGGAGAGGGAAGACGATGAAGTGGCTTTGTGCAGACATCCATCTTGGAGCACGGCATGTCCAGCCTCAGGTTTGCAAAGTCCTCTTTGAGCTTTCCCTGTTGGCTGCCTACTTTGAAGACACCTTGGTGTTTCTTTGCACGTGCCTGAGAAAGTAAGACAGCTCATTGAAAGAGAAGCAGGCCCATGAAATAAGGCTGCTGAAATCATGTTTTTCTTGTGGAAAGGAAGGGAGCAGAGGGAGAGTGGGAAGGAGTAGTGGAAAGAGTAGGGGGGAGGAGGAGAGAAGTTGTTTTGCATGCTGATCAAAGGATTGTGGTCTAAACGTTTTTGAAGTCCTTTACACATGGCAGTAACATTTATTTTCAAATGTAATGTAGTATGACTGTGGCTTCGGATTCATATTTGAAACATGCTTTTGCTATTGGCAGACTAGAGCCAGAAGGTGTGAAACAGCTCAGAACCCCCTTTCATCTTAGCTTTTTGTCTTTAATAAAATTTCTTTCATCATAATAGATGATGAAGTAAATGTGGATGGATGTATGATAAATTAAGGTAAACGTACTGATTATAAGCTAGAGAATATTACTTTTAAAAGTGGTGATTCTTTTTAAACTTGGTAACTGCTTATTAAATATAGGACAAATACTTTTTACTTAGAAGAATAAGGAAGAGTATTAGTGATAAATGTTTCATTCCTAAAGTAACTAATTTTTTTATGTTGATGTGGGAAAACTATAATAATACCATTTTCTTCCATTTAAAATTCTGTTCTGGTTCATATATAAATAACTCACTGTGATGATGAAGTTTATTCACTTTTCCTTTTAAGATCTCTCATGCAGTATCACTTTCAAACCTTACAAATTCATTCCATAAGTTAAAAGCAAGTTTTGTTTGGTTAATTCACGAACAGGTTTTCTCCACTTACCTGATTTAAACTATAAACCTTAACTAACCAGTAAATTGTTATTTAATGGTAGAAAAAAAGAGAGGGGTTATAACTACAGAGTAATTACTTTAGCCTTACTGATGAGTGTGCTAAGCAGAGGTGGTTGCCAGGTAGGACAAAAGTCATTGTGCAGTGTGTAATCCTTAATTTTTTCAGTTTACTAACTAGTAGACCACAATCTTGAGAGGCAGAATTGTGGTTTCTTAAACTATGCACTGGGAATTCTCCGAAATAACCTTTTCATCTGTTGCTGTGATTTTTTGTTGTTGTTGTCGTTCTCCTTTCGGCCCTCACGAAAAAAATCATTAGACTTAATCAATTCTATCTTAATTTTGGTAATCAAAATGTGACCGTGATGTTATAGTACTAGTAGTTACAAGTACAAAAATATGGAAGAAGCTGCAGCTGTAGAAACCCCCCAAATGCCTTTGTATTTTCAGTTTGGAGGAAGTAGCAGTATGAAAGTACCATTCACAAACAGCCAGTATGGCATACAGGCATGTACCTGCCTGTTTTAGCCACTTCGGTTCACAAATGGTTTCCATATCTAGAGAAGACAATAATATTTCTCAATTAAAAAATAAGAGAGAAAGTAAATTATAAACATAACAACCTCTGTCTTTTAAAAATTATTATGACAAATACTATTTCCTAGCAACTAGTTACCATTGGAGAAGCCTTTAAGTGGCCCTAGATGGGCTGCTCAAACATAAAATTAAACCCTGTGGTTTTCCCACACACTTCTGTGTGCATGATGGTCTGTTTTCTGCAGTTTTAGAACAAGCAGAAAGGTTGAAAATGTAAGGCAGAAAAGATATTCCTGAACGTCAAGTTAAGGTAGTAATAAAGTCTAAAGACTGAGCAAAGTCTAAAGACCAACCAAAGTTATGACAAATATGTGAAAGTACGCTTCAACTCTTTTTAAAATGTTTTATTAAACATTTCTAGTTTCCTTTGAAAAATACAGCAAAGCTGACTTTATTCTGTTAAGAGTTCTTTCCTCCCTAGTCAACAATATTTTTTTCAGTTTTTCCTCAACACCTGATGGGTGGTTTTCTTAATTTTTTCCTGACTGTTTGCATGCATGGTGTAATAGTAGGTGCAGGACACGTTAGTGTAACGCAGCAACTCGGCCCCATTTGGAAATACGATCCATTAAGCGAATTAGAGAATTGCAAATAGGTCCATCAGCTGAGCTTGCCTGCATTTAGTTTTCTGTGTTAGTATCCTATGTTTAATTTGAAGATATATTTTTCTATGTCCCTTCTGCAGAGGTAAACTGCAAACTTTTAGAGGCTTTTGCAATTGTATTTGCAATACACGCTTCAAGCGCTTTTAGAGCCTGAGCAAAATCCTGCTAAAGAATCAAGACACTTGGCATCACCCTCAGTATATACGCTCTTCAAGTGTTAATATCCTCTAAACCAAAGAAAGAGCATTCTCTTGCGTTTATTGTTAAAGAGGAAGGGCTGTGTTTATTTTACATCAGAGCAGTGAAGACAGAAGTGAATAGGTACTGCTACGGGGCTGAGTCAGTGAACTGGCACAGTGGGCCAGTGTGACCCGTGAAAATGGCCAGAATCTGGGATACTGAGCAGGGGGAAGGGAAGGCTCCTCTGTAGGACTGGACTTCATTGAGGGACATTTCATTTGAATTTTGTGTTACAAATAATATGAGGTCTTTTTAAAATATATGAATGGAAAATAACAAAGTTAATAAGCAGACTTTGAAAGTTGCCTTGAAAGTTGGTATCTATCTAGAGTACAGATAAGAGAATCTTAAAACTTGTGTATTCCCTACTATCAAGTCAAAGAAAGAGTAAAATTGTCACTTATAGTAATAGTGCTGATACAGCTTAACTCCAGAAGTCCTGATTGTGAATCATTGCTCAGCGTCAGCATCTCAAAACGTCTTCAAATGAAATAAAACTGCAGATGTTGGTTATCTAGAATCTGCATGCAGGATTTATGAGTAGATTTTATAAGGAAGTTGTAGGTCATTCTGTCAGTTCTGGTGTTATTTATATGCTGTTCTTGCTTTAGGACTCTTCCAGTGTATGCGTGGGAGAAAGAGTAAACTATGACCAAAGCCAGCTTCGTTATATTGCAGGGAATGTTAAGAGTCGCTCATATTTACTCCACTTCTCCAGCTTATGTCAATTGATACATAATTTAATTTAGCCTGTTCATTTACAATTCATTGTCGAGTGCATGCATGTTCTCTGTGAAAGAGATTAGTTGGTTAAAGAATACGTTAGCCTATTAATAAGCTGATCATTATGTAACACAAATGTATTTTAAATTTTTTTCTGTGGGATTTTTTTTTTTACTATGCTCTAGAGAAAATGGTGTTCCATATTCTGTTACCTTAAACCTAATCTACTGTGAAACACTTGTTTACATAATAAGTTCAATATAATACAACTGTATAATAACCAAGTTGGGTGCTTGAAAAAGAAATAAGAGCACTGAAAATTTAATGGCAGATTATATGGGATATTGTCGAATTATTTACACTTGGGGTTTGCCTTTCCTTAAATGCCACATTACTTTTTTCACTTAGAGATGGTCAGCTTTTCTTTTTTCAAGTAGACAGTTTCACACCACAGGATAAAGAAAGGCCAAGAGTCATATTTCTTCCTTAAGGAACTACTCACTGGCCAGACTCTGCATACACAGGCTCCTCTGCGCTAATACATGTACACAGCCTTGTTTATGTTAGGATCTACAAGAAGCCAGGATTTGAGTGGTGGTGTTTTTCTAAATTAATGCTGCACCAACAGATTTGAAAAAAGAAAGATGGTGGAATGCAGAAGTTAAGAAATAAGAAAATAAAATACGGGTTATACTGTGTTGGAAAAATGTAAAGGCTAATCACCTGTGCTTGAAAAAGAAATTTTACACCTCAGACTAAACCAAAATAGAGTCATGGTGTTTGTCAGTTTAGTTGTAATCCCTATTTTAAGGTAGGTCAGACTGGGAGTCTAAGCAGTTTAAGGGTGTCTCTTTACTTCTTGTCATTAAGTTAAAGCTAATTTTGTTCATTTTAATACAAGACAACAATGATGCTGCCAGAATTTTTAAAAAGTTTATTTTACTTTAGAGAAAGTGTTTCAGTTGTGGCTATTGTAAAAGTATTCTTTCTGATTTAATTAGAAATGTTTGTTATAATGGTGGGGTTTTACACAAAGTTTAATTCCAGCCTAAATTAAGCGGTGGAAAATAAAATGCGTGTAAAATGTATCAGTAGACTCCTGTTCAATGGACACACCAAGTAACTTGTTTTCCAGAATAAAATTTGTGAAAGTTCATTTGTTCTAGAATTCATTCAAAAATTGGTTTTTCCTCACTTTAGTACTCCCCTGACAATTCCTCTATTTGTAATCAAACAAGAAAGATGACCTTAAGCACTTCTCAAGCTTAACTGCTAATGCAGGCAAAGGTGAATCTCGAAATCAGTTGTATGGGTTTTCTGAGAACAGTTTTCAGTTTCAGTTTCCTTTCATGAACATTGCAGGGGAGTTTGGGGGTGTTCTTTTGTTTTTCAGATACTTTAGCACGGAAGTGAATTGGACTGAATATCAAAATAACATTTAAGTACATTGTTCTGACCGAAGCCTGCTGATACATTTCTGGACTCCCTGCCTTTGCCTCCTTGCTGTTTTTTTTGTCTTTGTAAAAGAAGGCTTCGCTACCTTTCATCTGGTTTAGAAGAATGTGTTTGGGGTTGGGAAGACATGCGTTCCGGACGTTAACATCCTGAAAGTCCAATGGTACAGATTTTGGGTAATTATTGTTTATTAAGTTTCTTTCCAACCACATTGTGAAGAAATTTAATGATCAGCATGGGTGTAATTTCTTGGCCTCCACTTACTGGCACAACTGTGTCAGACCTGTAGTTGCCAACACCGCTATAGCAATTGTTAAAAAATAGTTTGTTAAAGAGCAGTAGAGTGTTAAAAAGCGCTATTGCCACTAGGGTTTATTCTGTTCGGGGAATGTAGAAGTAAGCTCTGCTGGTAAAGGAGCTTCTTTATCCAGTATTACTTTTATATTCATTGCATTGGTTGGCCTATTACCTTACATTGTCAGGATCTTAGAAACTTTTTTTTTTTCAGCAAGTTTGCCATAAACTAGATTTTCTCCATGAACATACTGGATTCTGCTTTGAAAAACTTTTCTCTAAAGAGACAGATGCCAGTGAACAAACATTTTGCTACATTCTACAGAACTGGCAGGCCCAGCTCTAAAGTAATCCCGGTAAACTATAGCTCATTACATCAGCATTTGTCACTATTGTTTAAAAAAAAAAATAGAGGTCAAATGTAGTCACTAGTTTTCCCCCAGTTTCATTTTCTGTTAAGAACTACACAGAAGTCTTTCTGGTTTGTTTTTTCTTTTTTCTTGCTTTAACTTGTGTTATGCACTGGTTACTCGCCTCTTTCCTCTGTAGCGTGTAGGCAGCTGATGTCTGTAGGGTCTCTCATCAAAGTGAGAGGTTCTTCAGAGTAGGTTGTGGTGCAGAGGGACTGCAGAGTGCCCATCGCTTCCTGTCAGTGCCAGCCAACCCAGGCAAAAGTTTAGGTTTTTGACCTGACAGTACTTCAAAAGTAACGATCAACAAATCACATGATGTAAGAATGGCAAGGGTGAGACCTCTATTAAAGCTCATTCATAGAAATTAGTTAACTTATAAACACGTGATTCTGTACCTCTGGCAGGGATCTCATCGTATATAATATGTTGAAAGAATGATTATATGATGATTAAAACTGATTTTAGGAATGCTTTTACATAAGTTATAAACAAGTTATACCTATTTAGAGGATGAAAAGAAAAAAAGAGAAGATTGTAGGTGGCAAAGATGGTAAATTTGGTTTTAAAAATAAAGCAAAAATAATAAAGCACTAAGTATTTTTAGGCAGGAATGCAGAGTCTTAAAGCATTGGACCAACACATAACCTTGCTAGTAGTCTCTTAGGTCTGTTTAATGAAGGCAGATGCTAAATGTATGAGATTGCGCAATGTTGGGAGTGGGGGTTAACTTATGTCCTGATGGAAATCATCAGAATGGATATGGGGGAAAAAAACCCACCACCACATAAGATCCTGAAAACAACCAAAGAGAAACTTTGCTAGGGAAGTCTTCTATTTCCACAACATACAAAGAGCACAGTGTGAAGACCACATTCACGGCTGTTTCATTGTCTTTTTTGTTCCATGATGGGGCCCCAGGTTGGGTTTTGCATGCCTTCCCTGGTGCTGCTCACATGTTTAAACTCAAGACCTTTCTCAAAGCATCTCTCCTCTGGGTCAAATGGAATACGGTTGCGGGTATCCATTCAGATCTGTGACTCGCTCATCTGTGTAGTTTGTCTGGTGCTCTGAGCTAGAAGTGACTTATCAGTTGCAATTTTGGGCATTGAAAATTCCGTATTTTTCCATATATACAGTTGTGTGAGCAACAGTCCGTGTGTTACACACATGCAGGTAATACTGAATATTTTTCTCCAGAATCATGTCTTCCAGATCTGCTACCGACTTGAGAAGGTAAGGGAGCTCTGAAAATAAGCTGCTCTCCCCCTCCCCCCTGCACTAAATGGGACTCTGCCTCTTACTCCCTCATCTTGTCTTCCAGTCCCCTGTGTCACTTGCCCTATACCATTCCCTCCCTGAGGCACTGTTTAGTCTCCAACTCATAAATATTTCACAGCTTATTTGGGGGTGATGGCTTTCAGAGGAGTATGCTGATGTGGTATAGAGCCAAATCAGCAGCTTCATACTGTAGTCAGATATGCCAGAGACATTCTACAAACTTTGAAACAAAGTATGATGGTCCAGGTTTATGCGTATTCCTAGAATATGGCAAGCAGTAGTGTTTCTCCATTTTAAAAACAAA
>VYZV01029339.1:44662-56366 GCA_013401275.1 Pandion haliaetus | reverse complement strand
CACAGTCAGAGCATACTAGCTGCAAATGTAAGTAGTCAGCTGAATATACACATGGCTAGGTTATCTCATTTCTAGCTGCCTGCTTTGTTTATCAAGCACTTATGTAATGTTCTGAATTATATTAAGGCAGGGCCGAGCTTTGTATTCACATGCTGTTATCCTAGCGCTGATAGGAGAGATGAACAGAGCAGGGTGTGAGATGTTGAAAGGGATGGCTGCCTCTGCGCTCTCTTTTCTCCTCTGCTACGCTGAAGACCTTAGATCTACATCCCATCTCTCTTTTGCTTTCTAGCAAATACGGTGCAAGGTTGCGGGACTTTATGCTTCAATCTTCAATCAGCCGCGTGGATGCCCAGAACTGAGGTTGCAAAGGCAACAAGTGCCAGACTGTAAACGCTGATCTGAATGCTATCAAACTGATTTGGGGTTGGGGATAGACTAGAGATTTTCGATACATGTTTATAATTAAGAATGTAAACAGAATTTCATGTTTATATGACCCACATACAAAAAGAGGCTTTTAAAGCTCTGGTTTGAACTCCTTGAAAATAAGAGAATTGAACAGTTAGGGCAGAAAGGAAAAAGACTCCTGCGAGCATTAAATCATACCATTTCCTCACTCTCTTCCTCTCCCTCTCCATCACACACAGTTGCACACAAAAATTGCTGCAGAGCTGCTGTTTTTCATTCTTCTCTTAGACTATACCCTTTTTCTGAACTCGTGTGCATGCGATGGGTTTTGTTTGTCCTTTTTTTTTCCCCATGCCTAAAAGACGTATTGAAGTCCGTAATTTGTCTGTTCAATTAAAGACCTTTTAACAGTAACGCAACACAGTATTTTTTGTGTAAATAGGTTGATACAGACTCACTGTGACCATTACTTAGTCATGTAACTCACAAGCAGCTAACTGTAGCCAGCCTAAACTGGTTTGGGGATTTTCTTGGAGTTTTTTGGTCAATAAATCATAGCCTCTCTTGAGACTTATGAAAATTCCTTTTTAGCTGTGGTAGTTGCTAAGTAATGTCCCTACTTGGATAACAGTTTAGATACCAATCCTTAAATTGATAGCTTGCAAACAGACTGCTAAATTTATGCATGGAGCCTCTCTGGACAAAGCCAGCCAGTTTATTTGCTGTTTTTTACAAGGTTAAAAGCCTTGAAATCTCTCTCTGCTTAAACTGCTGATTGCCATCTGAAGTTTCCTTAACTTGAGTTTGTATCTGAAATAAAATCTGAATCCCAATTTCCTTATCTTCATTACTCACCCTAAAACCTTTCAAAGGAAAACAGGCCTTCCTTTTCAGTTTTGGAATTTTTCTTCATTACTTCAGTGTTCCTGTCTTCGCAGATTTAAGCCATTAAGCAAATAGTGCATTATTACAGGTACAAGACTTATGCCGCCATCCCTGTTTCTGATTCAGTTTTCACTTGAAACTAGCTCCAGCTCAGCTGGTGACACTCTTAGCCTTGGTGCTACAAATGAGTATCTGAAAAGTTCCACTTTAGGAAATTAAAACCCCTTCTTTTGTAGAAGGAAAAATAACCACTTACTTGAACTTACTTTGGTGTTTGAATTTTAACATAAAGTTTGATTTTTTCAGAGATGGATATATGTCAGATTTGTGTTGAGGTATGCATGCAAAATGTTGTTTCACACAGAGGCAGGTTTTGTGGTAAAGTTTGTAAAATCAGCATTTCTTGAAGGATGTACTTACATGATGACTGTTATGGCACAATGAAGAAGTTTATATAGAACATCTGAAAGCTGTTACATTAAACAGGAGGTTTGTAATTTTACTGTAATTTGTAAACTAAGAAAATCCTTTATGGCACTTTCCCTAAACAAGTGTGGGCACTAGTAGCCCTTTATAAACTTCTATTCTAAATTCCAGGCATTTTTACACAGTGTAGTCCAACTGTTCTACATTTTCAGTTAAGTTAGCATTAAACCACCTTAAAAATAAATGAAACCTATTAAGCATTATCTTCTTTCCCCCTAGCCACCATTAACTGCAGGCTTAAATTTTAAATTTTCAGTGATATATTTCAAGAGGCCAAGTGAGGTTAACAGCACAAGCTGCAAAACCGTACGTCGCTCACCCACTAACAGGGGCCTTCTTTTCTGTGAGTTTCCATAAATTAGACGTGGAGCCAAAGCAAGCGGAAGCTATTTTTAGTGCAGCAGCAGCAGCACTGCAGAACAGAAGCAGAGCATCACGTGTGTTGGGCTGAATCGAAGGGAGTATCCCAGCAATGTGCTGTAAACAAAACAAGGGCGCTGTCAAAAAACAAGCTTCAGGTACCTAAAAAACGCAAATCAAAGCCTCACGCAAGGAGCAAATGCACCAACTTACCAACTGTGTTTCTTAGGAGGTTTTCCTATTTTGCAAACATGAGAGCGTAATAAGAATTCCGCGTTTCCTCGTGTCCCATTGTCTCACTTGATGCAGTCCTTACAGTTAGGCATTTTATTTAGAAATTTTTAGTTTATTGTCTGTATCTTTTATCAAGTGTAATTGTTGTCTGAAGATACATAAGCATAGCAAAAGGGGATGCAGCTGTCTGCAGAGGCACTGCGTAGGGGATGTTCTTGCTGTGAAAGCACTGCTTTACAGCATGTGAGATGTTGGTTTTTAGCAAGCAATATGAATTAATACTTTACTTTGACATATTCAGCTGGGAGGTTTTCCATTCATAATTAGCATTTTTATTATTTTGTGGATTTTTTGCATGAAATTTATCTGTCCTCAGAAATCGTACATTAACCTGAGTAAATACTCACTGAACCTTTCAAAGATTAACTTTTACTTACGTTTGCTTTGGTTTCCATGTGTCCGCATGCTTTTGAAGCACAAATATATTTTAACTCAGTAATTTCAAGGCCGTCCATAACTTAAAATCACTTCCCAGGCCCTTGGCATGAAAGCTTATAGTCAGTCAGTAGCATCAGTTTATTGTTACTCAAGCAGTTGAGACACAACTTCATGAAGGTTAAAAAAGGTGGAAAATTTTCGTTTCAACTGATAGTTAAAAAAAGGGCTGCTTCCCTTCTTCCTGAAAATTGCCTGTTAGGGTGATGCATCCTCTGTTGGTCCTGCAGGTGCATGTATTGTAATGAACTATAGGGTGTGAATTTGTTGGGAGTTTCTCTTTCAGGAGCCTGGGGAATGGGAGACTCTTTGTTGCTCTTACAGTAAATGCAATAACTCTGAAAAGTGACTTGGGACCCAAGTCAGCCTGAGAAAGCTGAATAATATGATTTCTCTACAACAGCAGCCTATGCAGAAAAGGGTTAGGTGAGATTAATGCACAATAGGCACATAAAGACAAGTGCAAACAGCAGTGCTGGTTGTGTCAGCACTGGCACAAAGGGGCTCTTGGAGTCCCTCTCGTCACTTCCCTGCCACTCCTGACTGGGTTTTTACCCTGGGCTGGGGGAAGAGTCGCTCAAGCTGGCTCCTGGGTTGGGAAAGAACGATGATATGGGTGAGCTCTTCGGCATGTCAGACATGGCACAAGTCTGGTATAGGTGCGGGGAAGGAAGGACTCTGTGATTCTTCTTGTAATTGTGAGTTTAATAGAGTGATGTCAAAGAGGAGCCGTAACCTCGTCTGACCTACTGGCTATACGTTTTTGTTTAGCCATTATATTTTAGGCAAGCTGCAGCCAGGAAAAAAAAAAAAAAACCATAGAATGTAATGTCAGGAGTAGGAAAAGCTAAGAAAAAAGGAGTAGAAACAGTAAATTGTTAAAGATTGTTGCGTGCACATCTTAACTCATTCAGTAATGCTGAAGACATAGACTCTGAGCTGAGTGTTTGTAAATGATTCAGACATTCTTTTTTTTAAGGAAAGTATTTTGATTCTTTTGTGCCAGAATCCCTTTCAAAGTGTGTTCAACAGTCTCTTATGAAAAGACAGCAAAAATACTTGATAAAATTTATAAAAATCATCACTTTATATAGAAAGGAAAAAACAACAGCTCTTCTGTTGGTAATAAATAAATGTTTTCAAATCTCTGTAAGCCAAATCAAGGGAGCATCCAGCTGAATGCAGAATCCACAGTTGCTGCTTGAGTTGAAAATCCAAGTGTTCTGTGCTGCCCTACTGTAAGATATGAAAAGAAGATGTGGCCATCAATATCTCTGAATAAACAGCTGAATGTCAGCTACTTGGCTTTTGTCACACAGTTCCCTTGCACAGATAACACTGCCTCCTTATTCCAATACCCGTCTCTTTCCCTTTAAAAAGCAAACTGCAGCACATTCTTGTGTCTGGTTTTGCTAGAATGGCTCCTGCCATTGTTAGATCAAAAAACAAATAAGCTGAAAATACTTTGATTTTAAATAAGTGTAAGTCAAAGGAAAGGAGTTTGTCTTCAGCTAGAATTTTTGTGGTGTTTTTAGGCCTCAAAAACAGAATATGGAGAGCAAGAGGTAATTGCGATTTTGCTGATGCTAGCAAATGACGGTCTGTTTTCTGTAACAACTTGCTGTTTATTCTCAGCAAATCTGCCACACTGAAACAGAAATCAGTAATCACCTACGTGTTTGTGGCCAAACTAAGTAGCCTTTGCAGCGCTGACTCTGCTTACGAAGGCCTGGGGAGTTGCGTGTATTGCAACCACCACGTTTCCTGCCCCAGCCCTGGGAGGAAACCAAAGCAGGCAGCAAGGGTGGGGGATCTCCCACTCGCTGGGTGCCGTGTCGGCCTTTCAAACACACGCCTCAGTGTTATCAGGAATAAGCAAAATAAATAAAATGGCATGCCTGCGAGGCATCATGAAGCCAAGCTGTACGTCACATCCAGCTCACAAATTACAGCTTCTACAGCTCAGCTCACCACTAAGGCATCTGTAAAACAGTTTTTACTGAATGAAGCATAGAGCAGAGATGGCACGCTTAAGAAATAATTGCATTGAGCTCTCAGTGATGCAAAAAAATTGCAAGTTAAAAAGAATAATACTTGCTGTGAATCTGCTGTCTACAGGGCAACTTGCAACAGATGCTTCTTTACTGGGATATTATGAAATCTAGTCTTTCAGCAGGTCAGTTATGACATGTATGTAAATAAAAAAATCTATAAAAAGCTATCATATTAACATATGGCAATATAATTGAAAAGGAAGAAGATTTCTTGAAAATTATGCTGGGTTAACATATGACTGCTTAAATTTGGCTTATAGGACTTTTAATTATGTAGTAAATTAAATACAAGTAGATCAAAGCTTGCATTATTATATATAGTTGCAAAACCTTTTCAAGGACATAATATTTGTAATCAGCTCGTAATAGCTGTAATTTTCTTGTTCCACAATCTCTTGTAAAGAAGCTGCTATACATGAGTCTTAACTTTTCTCTGATGCATGTATTGCAGAAGTTTTTTCGGGATTTCTTCTTTTTGCCAGTTCCTTTTCAGGCTCTTTGAATCTTTTGACACAGACTTCAGGTGTAATTGCAGCCCGTCTGCACACACCCAGCCTGCCATTAACCTGACAGATCTGGATGCCTGTGCAGAAAGCAGCAGCTTAAATACAGCCAGGTTTCTAAAATACTGGGGTCAGGCACTGAAGCCTTGACATAACAGATATACTGCTATCAGTCATTGAGCTGGCTAATTTAAATTTCAGTAGATGTCTGCTCTAATTCTCTGTATGTCTGTGGATCTCCATGAAGATAATCTCAGTTACAATTTTCTGTTATCCGTGGTTATGTACCTATCCTGTGGGTGGGTTGAGTTTTTTTTTCTGTAATGTGAGTTTCGTAAGTTCTAGTTCAGCATTTCCTCTTCCTCATCTGAACCATCCTTTCTTTGATATTTATCTCTTTCTTCATTTCTAGCTACCTGATAAATCTTGCACCATTGTTCTCAAGTCTCATAATTTGAAAGAATGATAGTGGATTTTAATAGTATCTTACGTTTCTTAGCACATTGGGAAGACTCCTTTTATTTTTTCTGCAAATGTGATGTATTTAGGAGCCTCCACACACCTTGCTGAACTTTAAAGGTAAATTGCAAAGTGTGCTTGATTCATTCTAGGGAAGAAGGTCAGGTTGCTGCATTGACTTCACTGGGAGTAGAATCAGCTCATAGTTGTGTATTTAATTAATTCCTTCAGTATCTGAAACACGGGTAGACACCTGTTTCAGAAGCTAGGTGCAGGGCAGGAAGAAGTCTTCCCCCATGGGATTAAATATCACATAAACTTTGTCACAAATACCCAACAGGAAGCAGAAGGATCCTTATTTTATGTATTGTATATTGAGTAAAGCATACAGGTGTTTTTCAGTTGTTGTGGTTTGTCTTTTATTTGTTTGTTTGTCCTTTGTGTTTTCTCAGAAATGCGTAGTTATTTCAGTAGCTTTAAGTACTATCAGCTGGTTTTCTTTTAATTGTCATGTTCACCATTATATACCACATATAGGAAGAATTGCATACTGTGCATACAACATGCGGAAATGGAGCTGAGGAGGTGATATCTGGATTGTCATCAGCATCGGTACAAACTACAGCTCATCTGTACCCTCAATTTCTAAGCAAAGCCCTTGCTGTCAGCAAAATGTCATGCAAAGGGTCCCCTCCCACAGCGTTCATACTTGTGTCATACAGCAAAACTGCTCTTGCTGACACAAGGGCTTCCTCCCTGGGGTTAGGTTTGGCCCCTGGTTTTAACCCTTAAATGACATGATTAAAATTAGAGTTCGTGTCAGACAGCTGCCCATCTCTGATGGATATAACAACTTAATGAAAAATATACCTATTTTGTGTTACCTACACTGGTGTTTAGCTTGTCTGAGTGGTGCCTTGGCACTGATGAGCACTCTTACGTAGTAGTGCTTGGCATTGCCAATTCATCTCCTTCCTCTCAGAAGTGCTTTTTATGCTCACTTGCTACTTGTTGCTAAGATGAAATTCAGTCCTTTTTGCACAAATTCAGTAAATGGGATTTTATGTCAAAAAGCAAGACAGGAAGGGAAAAATCCCCAGCATTCTTGCCTCAGTGTGCATCTTGCAGGTAGTGCTTCCCTCAGCTACTACATGGCAGGAGGTTTTTTTGGATCCTTGGATCCAGCTTGGTATCCTGCTCAGCAGTCTCAGCTTAGGGTTTCTGAAGAGAATCTTGCCCCAGCACTTCTAATAAATGGCATTCAGAAACACACGCCTCTCAGTTTTTCCAAGATGACAAAAAGTTGTTGAGTTACAAAATTAAAACTCTGTAAGCAAGCAGAGGAATCCTGGAAATTAATAGAGAAAGTGATAGGATCAAGCAACTTTCTTAACTGCTGGAATAGTCTTTTCTTAGGACAATCGGTGTGGGTTGCGAGGGGGAAATAGTGTATTTGGAGTCAGGAAAATAGTACTTGGGCTAGCAGTGAGGGCTGGGGGCCATTTCTGAAAGGATTGTGAGAGAAGGCATGAACTTACAACAATAGCATTTTGGAATAAGGCTGTGTATTGTAACTTTGACCTATTTATAATATGCAGAGAGATAGTGCAGGTACTTGTGTTTAGTATAATTACGCTTATGCAATCGGCTTTTTTAGGAAGATACCCATTTGACTAGTTTATTTTTGGAAATGTACTCCGGGGTGCTAAAATGTGTATCTATATATGTGTCTTTATATAATTTTCGGCTTTGGTTCTAAATCTGTTTTCTGTATCTGTCAGGAGATATCCTTCTACCTATAAACGATACGACACTGATTAATGACTGGTGGCAGACAAATCTACAAATATCAAGCTTTTGGCATCGTAAATGAAAATGCCGTGCTTTATAATGGGGGGAGGGCGAGAGATTAATTTCCTGTTTAATTTCTACAAGAAAAAAACCACAGTCTAACCAGGTGGAATTTCTTTGTGCTACAAATAAGCAAACCTTTCCTTCTTTCGTGGCTTCGATTTTGATATATTTCTATTTAAATCACTCCTTCCGCAATTGTCCTCGTACTGCCAGGTTCAGAGCTGTTCCTTCAGGTACTCAGTAGATGGTGTAAATAATGGAACAAAGCTCTTCAACATGATAGATGTGCATATATATATATAACTCTAAACATGCTGTGTGGCTAGCTGGGGCAGTCCTAATCACTTGTATGTATATTCTGAGGGAAGTTAGAATAAAATGCATCTTGCCATCTTAAAGATAGTTTGGTGCTAATCTAGGTAAACGGTTTTATTAACAATTACGGAGAAAGAGTAGAGTAATTAATTTATGCACTGCCTAAAAATGGTTGGTTGTGAGTTTATGTGAAATGCATTTTGTTTCCTTTAAAATGTTCCATATGTATTTCATGTCATGTCATAATTAATTTTCTCAGTTGGGTGTAGTTTTACAATATTATTTATTAATATTAATCCATTGGTTTCTCATTATATCTTGCAATCTATTCCTTACCTTAACAATTGTGGGACATGTTTTATTTTGTAACATTGGTCATTTTAGTAGAAATCATGATGCCATGATGCACTGGCTTCTTTGTAAAACTTTACTTCCAATCCCTTGTCGTACTGAATTGTATTTTCAGTGTTATGCATGGGCATGTCCTTGACATTGGGTGTCTATATGGTATCTATACTAGATTTTAATTGTGGCCAGCTTATTACCAGACTTCTGGTGATAATCAGTATAGTTGTGTTTGAAGCTGTAAATACAGAAAAGTCTAGTTGGGTCACTGATGCTGTTCTGTGTTCTAATTCCAGGCACCTCTCTTTTCTAGAAGTCACACTTAAAGATAAAGACCATAGTCATTCAAATTCTCAATACAAAGAAATTTTATCTTAAAACACTTTTCAAAAAGAATACAGGTGGGATAGGGGGTGTAAAGGAGTGAGTTCCTATAGCTTAATTCACTTTTCTAGTCCTTTTTTTATTTTCCTGCTGTAATTAAGCAGGATATGGGTGTTGCATGATGTATTCCTTGCCAGAACGGAAAACGTTTTAAGGCGAACTGCTGAAGAAAATCAATTATGATGGAAAACAAATTCTGCATGCATAACTGACGATACCTCATAGCACTTGTGTGGCTGTTCTCCTCAAAGGACAAGTTGGCATTAATGATGGCAAATTATGACCTAGGCATAGTACTAGTTTTCCTAGTTGTTTCAACAAATCAGTGTGCAAGTCTTGCTTTATAAAGCAGTGTGTGGCCAGCTTGGGGCCCCGTTGGCTTACAGACCAGCCCCTGGGTTGGTGTGGCCGATGATATTGTCCGTGGCAGTTCCTGGACAGGTAGCAGGCAGCAATTCCTAGAAAGTGAGCTAGATTGTGGCTTTGTTCCAATGTCCTAGTAGGATCATCCACATTGTATTGAGGAGAAGTATTTTAAACATAACGTGCTAGGCTAGGAGGTAAAGCTGGAGCCTGGCTTGTTCCTGGTGGCTTGGTGGAGGTTGCAGGGGAGCCTGCCAGTGCTAGTGTTGTGCTGTATGCTGACGGTTCCCGTAGGTCAGGTGCCAGCAAAACTGCTGTTAGGTGAAGTGTTATTACATTTATTATATCCTCTGTGAAGCATGCTACTTGGAAGGTACGAGAGAGGGCTAATGATCTGTATCTAAAGCTGCTGGATTTTAGAAAAATCTTTTTACAGGTTACTCTTAATACCAAGAGTATTGGTACACTTCTGGAGAGTGACACAGATGTGATCATTTCCCAGAATAAAAAGCCACCTCTGTACCTGCAACATGCCATGCACTGTTGTGTGTTGTTGGACAGTAGTTCCTACTGCGATGTTTGGAGTTGGTCTGCAACGAGCAAAGTGTGGGGTCTCCATTTGCTTTAAGGGAAAGACCTTCATTCAGGTTCCAGGTGTCCAAAATTTTGCCCACGTTACTACTGATCTTTTAAGCATATGAGCAGTCCCACTGAATTCCAAAGTCTTGTTGCATTCAATAGGATTATTTACATCCTTAAAACTGTGCTTGTGGGTGACTCTCGGTAGGATCAAAGCTTTTCTTGCACTGAATTTCTTAGTCCCTCTGTGTATCTAAAATATTTAATCATTCTGACAAAAAGAAAAAAATGGTGCAGGAAAGTACAAAGCTGCCCTGTAGTCGGCATATCTTGCCATTTGTTCATGTTTATTTTATCTACATTTGTTCTGCAGTTACTAAAATTCCCTCTTACCTGTAGCTTCTATAAGAAAATGACTTGCCTTGAAAATGGTGTCAGTTTTGAAGAATAGGTCAGCAGTTTTTCAATGCACTTTTAGTATGCTTCAGATTAATTCTGGTCATCATTTCTTTCCTACTGGCGTGAGCTGTCAGTCTACATAATGTCCGTGTCTTGTCTGGAGGGGCAGAGGTGGCCTGGGACACCTGCAAGGTGTTGTGGTGGAGCCCGTCGTACAGTTTCTCACTGCTGAGATGGGAAGAAACACAAGCAAAAGGCATAAAAACCAGTTGGAAACATCCCGGTTTCCTCACGTCTGTGATTTGGCTTTTGTCCACATTATGTTTTGACGCCAAATCTGTTCCAAAGTGCGTTGCAGTGCTTGAGCTGAATTTAGGTCAGAGCAGCCCCAGATGCGACACATAACCAGTAAGTGAAGATACATGCTTTAAAGACCTGCAGTTGTTTATTAGTTACACATCTTGATGTGTTTTTCATTTGTTGTAGGGTTTTCAAGGGTTTGTGCTGAAGGTATTAGAAATACTTAATACAATTCTGAAATTTAAAAACCACAGTCAAAAACGGTTCCTTTAAGTGTATTATTTTTTGCTTTTTGACTATGAGTAGCACTGAGACCTCAAGAGAGCATCGTGTAAAACAGGTAAAGTATCAGCACCTGCCAAATTATGGAATGGCTTTTGCTTTCAAAATATATTCACGGTTATGTTGTAAAATATACTTTTGGGATTTACTTAAAAATTTTGTGAATGCACCCCTTCACAAAGCAAAGTAATTATTTTTCTGAAGGAAGTGTTACCTTTGGGTGCTTTGAAGTCTAATGCATGATACCGTGTTGCATGACAGACATTTGTTAAGGGCAAGAGATCAGTGTTTACAATGCTGTTGTTAGGACTGGATTATTTGTAATCTAATTAAGAAGGTTACTAACAATTTGAGGGGATTATAAGATTAGCAATTATCTGTGTGTTTATTTGATTAAAATAAATGCCCGCAGATTTGGCTGTCATACCTGTGCTCTGGTATTTGGCATCATAAATCCCATTTAATTGGAAGTAGAAAAGCAAACAACAACAAAACTTTGTGGTTTGATTCTGTTTCTGTGATGACTTTAATAAAATGTCTAGTCCTTCCTTAATTAATCTTTGCTCTATTTGCACTGAACTACAATGCACCTTAGTACTGAAAGCCGTTTTGGAGAAAGGTTTTTTAGGTTTTTTTGTAGGGAAGGGGAGATACCATTAATTTAAAAAATCATTTTTGAGGTACTGGGCAGAGACAGTAGTTCTGTAGAATACTCCTTTGCACAGGGCTGGGATTTTGTCTGTAACTTTGCAGTTTAGGTCTGGTATCGCTTAGTGAAGCTTCCCAGATTTATTGGTTGAAAAACATCCAACTCTGTGATTGAGCGTCATCTCATTGCTGGGCCAAGATCCCAGAGGCTAAAGTGAAAGGTCCTCATTCTTCTTCGCACCCTGCTTTAGATCCCCTAGCTCTGCCTCCTGAGGGCATTCACTCTCCCAAGGAATAGTATGAAAAACTTATGTGTTAGAATTTGGTTTAATATGGACTTTCCTGGGA
>VYZV01029339.1:4045-40760 GCA_013401275.1 Pandion haliaetus | reverse complement strand
GAGGTCAGTGAAGAAGGAGGGGGAGGAGGGGCGCCTGAGGAGGCTGATGGCCCTGCAGCCCGTGGTGAGACGGCAGGCTGTCCCCTTGCAGCCCATGGGGGTGAGCGGGGGAGCGGAGGTTCCCGAAGATGGCCGTGACTCCATGGGAAATCCTGTGCTGGAGCAGTGCGTGACTGGAGAGCAGCCCACGGAAAGGACCCGCGCCAGGGACATTCGAGAAGAACTGAACCCCACGGAAAGGACTCACGTTGGTGAAGGACTGTCTCCCGTGGGAGGGACCCCACGGTGGAGCAGGGGACGAGTTAGGAATCCTCTCCTGAGGAGGAAGGAGTGACAATGTGTGGCAAGCTGACCTAACCGCCATCCCCTGTTCCCCTACGCCGCCGGGGGGAGGAGGGAGAGAGAATCGGGAATGGAGTTGAGCCGGGAAGGAGGGAGGGGTGGCAGGAAGGTGTTCTGTTGTTCGGTTTTCCTTCCTAATATCCTTGTTTTGATTAGATTGGTAGTAAATTCAACTGATTTTGTTTCTTCCCCAAGTGGAGCCTGTCTTTTGCCCGTGACCATAAGTGGGGAGTGATTCCTCCCAGTCCTTGTCTCGACCCACGAGCCTGCCTTTGGATTTTCTCCTCATCCCACCGTGGCCAGGGGAGGGGGTGGGGAGTGAGTGAGCGGCTTCGTGGTGCTTTGTTACCAACTGAGCTGAAACTGAAACCACGACAGACATAAAACCAAGATTTTGATCTATAATTCTGTCTAAAGGCACAATCTTCAGGTCCTGATGAGACAGTTGCATTGTGCCCATGTAGCTCATCTCTTGTTTCAGGTGTTCCCTGCTTCACTTCCAGCGTTGGTCTTTGTAGTTGCTGGAAGATGTTAAACAGTTGTTTCGTTCAGACAGTGGATAAAGAGATCCTAGTCTGCCATACATCAGCTCACAAAGCAGTCAGGATCGAGATCTCTCTGGATAATGCAATATGAGCTTTCTGTTTTCATGTTACTATCTTTTGGTCCTCTGTTAAAAATTGCACTTATAATTGCAGAATGTACTCCGCGTAGCCTTGACGTTGCAGAACTCAAATCTGTGTCTATATAAACGCTCCATGGGTGTATCAGTATGTGCATGATGATTATCAACCTAGGACTAGCCTCTCATGAGGAAGAAGAAAGTTCACTGAAGTCAGTGGATTCAAGCTGGTGTGAATGTAGGCAGAAGGAGGGTTTGCATGTGCTGGTCTAAGCCTCAGATTTTATCAGTGCTTCATTCTTAGTCCGTGTTTTGCAGCAGCTCAGCCACTTGCACCCCCGGGAATAAAACATCTGATCATGTGCAATAGAAGAATATTGTCCCTTTTAAAATAAACAAATAAATAAATAACCTTCCCTCTTCTTTCTCTCTTTGCCCATCTTCTTCCCTTTTCTCTGAGATCCTGCATAGCAGAAGTTGGCAGACGATGAGCCTCGTTTCTGCTGGAGCCTGTTAACCTTTCTGTGTGAATGACAGTTTTCCAGATTTAAGTCTTAGTCAGTGTTTATGTTAAGAAGAGGGTTAATGATGGTCCCCATAGGCCTCTTGCTTGGAAAGCAAAAACATCTGCTCAGCCAAAAAGTGGTTAGTTTGCTAAATTTAGAAGGAAGAAATGCATTTCCCAAAATTCATGCTGCTTCTTAACAAATTTAGGGAACCAATGGGGGCAAGAAGTTATGGAAGTCATACTGTTTGTTCATTTTTTAGTTTAGTTCATGTATTTTCAATTAAAAAAATAAAGTGAGATTGCTCTTACTAAGCAAAAAGGGGGTACTACTCATATATCTGAAACTTTAATGCAGTTGAACTTTTTGTGCATTTGTTTAGGTTAATAGCTGGACATGTGCCAAAGCCTGTGAAGCTTAGAGATGTTCTGCAGTACATACTGAGAAAAGATAACTTGGCAATGGAGAAAGTGAGGTTAAAATGGATGTCTGCTAGGAAGCTTTCTTAACCAAGCGCACAGACTAGGAAAACCCTTACCCTTCTATGCATTTTAGCCATCTTTCTTTATCCTCGCCAAAGGCGTTCCTGATTGCTGCCAGCTCTCTGGCTCCTTGCAGGAAAGGGTAACCTGGTGAATGGCGATGAGCCCTCAGCTGCAACTGTCATCATCTGCTGTTGCTTTTAATGTCTCAGCCAAAGTCATCATCTGTAAACAGGGTTTAAACTGGAGTTTTCCTGCTCCATGGGATTACCGGGGAGCATAGTTTGCTGGTACCAGTAAAGCGTCTCGTGATGGCTTTGCTCTTGGTGACTTCGTGGTGGCTGGGGCTACAGCTGGCAGCAGCCATGGCCAGGGCAACAAAAAGAGATGGGTTATACGCTTCCCTGTCAAACTGCTCATGCCACCGGCAAGCAGTACAGACACTGGGTCGACAAAGTGCCATCCATCGCTTACGTGTCTAGGAGAGATTGCCGTCGGTGCCTGAGACCCTCTCTTCCCAGTCTTGTTGCCTCTCTCCCTCTGAAGCAAGCTCAGAGCAGCCAGTGCAGCTGTGGGGAAACGCACGGCTTTGCCAAAAGCTGAACAGCCCGGGGTGCCATGTCCTGGCTGCGTTTCGGTCGTCTGGGGCCCAAATGCTTTAAACCACAAATCCTCAGACTTTACTGGCCTGTTAACAAGCTGGTGCATTTCAGGCATGACTGTACTTCGCTCTCCCTCTTAGCTTCCTGTTTAACCTTTTCATCTCCTGACACAGCAGTTTCCTTGCTGGCAAGACATGAGTTGGGGGTGTGTGAAGGTGCATTTCTGTGGATAAATCCCACCATTATTTGGTAATCTCCAAGCAGTCCTTTGCCAACCCCAGGCGAGGTGGCGTGAGGTCTGCTGGCAGGTCAGCAGGCCTTGGGAAAACACGGTTTTGACAATTGAAAAAAGGATAATTAGGTGAATTAGCAGCTTCCGCCCCTGTCCCTGCTGTCCTTACCCCTCTTCCGATTGTGTCATAGCCACACGAGCGGCTGAAGAGGTGGTTATAGCAGGTTCATGTTGGTATTGAAATAAATGCTTTTCGACTGCCAGAAGCAAAAGAGGGAACCAGCACTCTTAGCAGATGCCAAAAATGCTTGACGATGAATACCAATACATAGATTTGTAACCCCTCAGAAATACACAATTTCAGTAGCGTCTTCAGTGTTTGCACTGGGCATTTTCTTCTCTAACAGCTTCTGGAACAGTTGGGTCATTCAAAACCGTAGGCGAGAACTGAAACGGGTTTCGGTCCCTTTCTTCCCTCTGCTGCCTCATGCCTTTGCTGCTGTGCTTGCTCTTGCTCCTCATGGGAAGCGACTGCAGAGTGGTGTGGAGGGAGAGAGGGGGAAAAACTCCACTACCACATGGAAGCTGTAGTTAAAATTTAGTGACTGTTTAAATTTGACAGGAAAATCCTTAGCCATTAAATTTTACCAACGTCTTCTCAAGGATTTTGGCTGATATTTTCAGCAAATGCCTTGGGAAAATTAATGCTTTAGGGGTTAGAATGTTACTGGGGGCTGTTTTCATTATGTCTTTCTCAGTTACCAGGAAATATATTAAAATAACGTGAGGTTGCTTGAAGCCCAAGCGTGGAGCCTAGGGTGTTCTCGAAACCAGAAATCCATAGCTTCCTATTTCAAATATTGCAGGAAGAATTAAAAGGATTGTAATCCCTTAGCTGATAAAAACAAAAGATGTTTTGTGGGAAGAAAGAAGAAAAAAAAAAAAGTTCAAATCTNTTCAGCTCCCTAGAGACCTGGGTAGGTGTTCTCGTGGTGAAATGTCTGCCTCACCTGTGACTTACTGCAATCCAAAGAGGGTAGAATTCAAAGTCCTGGTCCTGGATGGTTTCATATAGTAGATTATGGTGCTTCTGCTGGGTTTTGAGCCTGGCTGAGGAGTTTACAAACCTCTTAATGATCCATCAGAAACGTAAAGGTTTGCTGACCCTGAGAACTTAATTGAGGATAAATTTGAGATTCTTCACTCTGAGAACTTGAAGCTACAGCCTTAAAGATTTGCCATATTACCTTTTTCTTTTAAAGAGATGAGCATTTTGATGTGGGTTTGATTTCTTGTTTTCCACAGCAACTTTTTGATACAAGGCCTTTGAAAGGTTGGGGTGAGAGCATAAAAAATGGTGGAAGTAGACAAAGATTTATGAAAATTTGTAGTTTGTTGTATTGATCTGTAGTTCAGCACTTAATCTTCCCAATTCTTTGTGTGTCAGAATACACTAACAAACATAGCATGGGTTTTGTGCCTATCCTATTATTCTCAAGACATGATTTTTCTTTTAATAGTGATTTCGTTTGTGGGGTCAGAATGTCTATACAGAGCCGTGTAGTGATTTATCCAGTGAGAAAAGGATTTTCATGTACGATTACCTCTTTATTTGTGCATTTATGAATCCTTTTTTCAGAGTTCTTGTATAGCTGCTACTGCTGCTTAAATTGCCACGGTTTTTAGAGAGAATAATGCTTATTGATAGTTCCCACATGCACTAGCAGGCACATCTAAAACCTGTACTTTTGTGTTCACAGCTTGCATAATATAAAATTTAGAGTTTGCTTGTCAAACTAAGTGTCAGCTGAGTTTCCTAGGAAACTCACTGAAGATATTTATAAAACTACAGATCAGCTTAATAATAGATATAATAATGTCAGTAGCTCGTGATTGGTTTTTTTAACTTACCAGTCCATTTTTCCTTGCTTTAATTTGTTGGCAAACCAAACCACTGGATTTCCCAACAGAGCAGCGAAGACCTTCCTTCCAATATCTTGCCTAATTTATTAAAAAAAAAAAGTACTTTGTGCTGTTCCATGTAAGGAAATGTAAAACACCCTACTGTAAAATTACAAAGAACCTAAATGTTGTACTAATTGTCAGACTAAGTCCTTTATAAATAAAACCACAATTGTGAAGTAGAAATATAAATGTTGTATGTTATAGTTTTATTCATGGTTGAGTTGAATACGTGAGTTTAAAGTTCATTGCACATGCATGCAAAGCAGTCACTGCAGAATTAACATAAATCCTGAGTATGGGTTTCTATAGAAGCTGCATAAATAGAAGACCTGCCAGTATTGTAAAAAGGTATTATTCTGTGACAATAATTTTATCCCTGAGCTGAAAAAAACAGGATCTAAAAAGAGAGAATAAGTGATACTTGTGTCCTTTTTTACTCATTTTTCTGCTACTGTGTCTTCCTCACACTGATTCTTTGAGTGGAGACATGAGCGTTGCCACGGTTGGGAGGTATCTTCGTACTTTAGGCACTTTAAATTGAAATTTTAGTCATGTAAATTTAAAATTTGCTGGTGTGTGTATATATGTATAAAAGAATGTGTATTATGCTAGAACATAATTATTAGGGGCATTTAGGATTAGTAGAAATTAACGTTCTTTAAAAAGCAATTTAGCAAAGTGATTCCAGTTTTCCCATTTTAATACAGTAATGAGAATGAAGTTAGCATATTTAGTAATGAGTTGTCAGCAGTACTGACTCCTTATCTCATCTGGAATCCATTACTTGTACCTACTACGTACATTTGCCTGTCAGAGCTATTTTTTGATACTGTGCTAATTAGCCAAGTAAAGAGCTTATATGAAGGATAGTCAAGAACTGGTTTTCTTTTGAAAAAGTAGGAATACAGTGTAGTGTTTCAGTGTCTAGAAATCTCAGTGCACGTCTAATGTAGTTGCAAAGGAAATCTTAGGAAGCCTGTCCATCACAAATTGAAAAGGTTAATTCTCTGTAAAGCTACAAAATTTAGCCAAATCCTAATAGTAGTTGTGTGTTGATTTATTGGATACTAGTGATACCGTTGCAGCTTGATACAGCAGGGTAGCAGGTAAAACCTTGCAAATCATTGCATTTATTTTAATACAGATTGCATGTGGCCAGCAACCTTAAAAGCATAAAATGTTAACAGCTGCTATGTCAATTGATACCTTTTAAGCACCTGATACTTGTGAGAGCTCACCCTGTCTTACCTGTGGCATTGCACTTTAGGGCCTATGAAATGGATCCTTTTACTGGGAGGAGGCTGACGATTTTTAAATGAAAGACAACTTAGGCTGCTGCATAGGACATCTAATTAGGAGACTTAACTCATTCCCGACCCTGCCATGGATTATTTGTAGTGTAACTGTATTAATCCTCTGTTCCGTACCATAATTTGCCTGTTTGGAAAATGCAAATGCTAAGAACCAATAACCTTCTTGAAGTGCTTGTTGTATCGGTGAAAAAGATGTGAATTGGTACTAAATACCATATTTAATAATTTTGGATAAATTATGCCAACATGACCTTGGTACTGGGGAGACAAGATGTATCGTCCCTGATTTAGACATCAACTCCAGAAGGAATGCTTCTACAAGAAAAACACCAATTCACGCTGCCTTGTGAGGTTTGTGATGGAGTCATATTTGTGCACAAATAGTCACTTTGGTCCACGCTCTTAACCAGAGCCCTTTCTGTGTCAGCCCTAGCTGAGGAGCATTTTCTCCCCTGACTTCTGTGGCATTCATTGATCCTGAGCTGTGCAAGCAATTGCGCTGCCCACAGCAGTTTGCTAGCTCTCCCTCAGGCACCTGCCCATTTTCTGCAGGGTTGTTTAACCTGCCGGCATTACCACCTTACAGCGCTCAGAGACCTGGATTTACCCCTCTGCTCGCCTTTTACCCTGGTGAAAAGTGGCTGTTTCTGGGCCCATGGGATCAAACTGTTAAGAAACTGTAAAGATGACTTTGAAACGGGCTTGGAAATAGAGGAGTGCTGCCTGGCCAGCCACGTTAAGGAAAGTTATTCTGTGTTTAAGAAGAGATTCAGCTTGGAGGCAGTTTCGGTTTGGGCTTTTTTGCCTTCTTTTTTCATCTTGTGTGCTGCAAGCATGAGATGAGAGTTGTGTTAACGATAGGTGCGCCAGTTAAAAATACATTGTTCTGCTCTGGTGTCTGTATTAACTGTGGGGGTAACTGAAGTTAAACTTTGCTTACAAGGTGCTGAAAATCATGTGACCAAAAGGTTCGGTCTGAATACAGCTGCATTCTCATGGTGACTGTAGCTGACTACAAAGATGTACTTCTTTATCTTTATGTAAGTTTATGGTGGCTTTTGGCAGGGGAGGAGGTTTGCTAAAAAGATGATTTTTCTTTAGAGTTTGTTCAGGATAGTTTTGTTNTTTTTTTTTTTTTTTTTTTTTTTTAACAACATGATCAGCAGTCATACCTTGATCACCCAGAAAGAAAGCTGGATATTCTAGCTGTAGATACTGCATTTTGTTTCCCTCTTATAACAATGGAGGTTCAAAAAGGAAAATAGTATAAGTAAATATATACACAGAGTATTTTCTTTTCCTTTGAGTTCATATCCGTGGGAAAGTGCTATGAGAATTACAAACAGGCTTTTAGGGGGGTATTTTTTCAATTGGTCAGTGTGTGTGACCCCTATGTTAACAGTGAGTCACACTGTAAGTCAAGAGTTCACTGCTTTTTTGTCTTTCCCACTGCAATTAAGTAGATTCCACATGCACACCCAAGTAAACTTGGAAAAAAATTGCCAGTTGGTAAAGAAATCTTGATAATATTGTGGCAGGATGAGTCAGCCAGTGGGATATTCACTGCCAAATACCAAATAACAATGCAGAAATTCAAGAAAGCTTCAAAGACATACGGGCAGTCTGGGGAGAATGAGACAGCCAGGCTCACACAAAATCTAAGAAATGGGTGAACATGAGAGAGGAGAACCTGTCTATTTTATCTATACATATAAAATCACATTTTTATGTCCTTAATACTGCCATTCTGACATGTCCTAGGAAAGAATTAAAGCTTGAAAAGGTTTTTTAAGTAAATGGAGAATATGGTTTTACCCCCCTTATTTTCTGGTTCCTTTTTCTCTTGCCCTTCCCTGCAGTTGTAAGTTTCTGTTTCACCTTGTGCATCTCACTTGAGTTATGGCGACATAAAGAGACAGACTGGTTAACCTCTGCTTCATGTTTTGCTTTCCATTTCTTATGCTTTAGCTGCAGTGTTCGAGGGCAGCATGTCAATCCAAAGCTATTTGTATATATTAACAAGCATTTCTGCTAACATTACTGAGACCGTCATTAACATAACATTATGCTAGATTAGCATTATGCTAAATAAAGGCAACCCTTAACCCCATTTTCTTTTTTAGACCTCAAAATCTTTTTATATCTAAACAACTATGTGATGTTATATGACACATGGTTAGCCTTGGTGGTTTTTAGTGGACCTCACAAAATTGTAACATTTAACTGCATTTGGACCGCTCATGGGTACTGCATAACAGTTAAGTGTAGAAGCACCGTAGTGAAACAAAGTCTGGGTAAAAAGTTGTTTGGCTCAGGAAATGTAACCTCAGTCAATGTAAGTAAATCATCGTGCTCATACCTTTACCATTGGACTTGTGTTTTGCTTTGCAGTGGGAGTGTGAACCAGAAAAGGTAGTGACAAGTGTTACACTAGACAGTATTTTACATATCTAAGTGCATGTTTATTTTTCTTCTAGCTTTTTAGAAAGAATTGACAGCGTCAGCATGGATGACTACACACCCACAGATCAGGTTAGTATAACTTAATGGGGTAGGGTCTGAATCAAGACGCCCGTTCGTATGAATTCTTCATGTAATTTATTTTAGTCCCAACAGCAGCTGAAATAGGGCATACCGCATAGTACCAAAATACCATCTAGCAGTTTAAGTAATGGATGTTAAAGAAGAGGCTTTTTGGTGGTGCAAGCTTGTCTTTTACTGTTATGATATGTAGGTCGGTGATGCCTGTAACAAGTCTGTTATTTCTTCTTGCTTTCCATGCTGTGTCCCGCAAACAAAGCAAAGGGAACAGAAAACGTAAACGTAAAAGCCTATGGTTTCCCTCACCAGCCTTGGCTACACAGAAGCAGTGTTTTATTTCAGTGGTGGAGGTGATGGAAAGCCAGAGGGAGGCTTCCCATGTCCATCAGATAGGTCCTTCAGAGGCAGAAGCCTGCAGTGGATCCACTCTCCAAGCTCAGGGGAGACCACCAGTGGCAGCAGCAGACTTCTCTGCGGGCATGTAGACACCTTGTTTCCAGCCTGTGCCCATCTCCTATGGGCAGGGTGGTTTCTGTTTAAGACTTATTTGCAGGATAGTACACTTTTTTCCCAGATGTCATGATACATCTTGATAGAGTGTTCTAATGACAAATGCACTCAGGAAAGTTAAGCCTTAAGTGGCACAGCCTTGAAGTAAGAAAGGGCTTTACCATGGTGCACAGCTTCGGCTGCCTTCCCTGAGCCCAGGCTGTGTGGTTTCCTTGGGCAGGATGTCTCTTCGGCAAAATTATCCTGACGTTACTTTTCAGTGCTGGTATCCCACTGTCATCTAGTAGTCTCAGCTGAGACTGTAGGCCACATCGCAAACTGCAAATACAGGTGGCAGAAGACAATCCCTGCACTGGATAATTCAGTCTAACCATGCAAGGTGTATAACGGGTGGATGCCCTTAAAAAAATCCAATTGCCAAATCTCATTGTGCAATCAGGGACTGAAATTCAAAGGAATGAAGTGACTTGCCAGAGATCACACAAGGAAGTATGCAGAGCAGAGCCTATTCCTTCAGACCTAGTTCAGGTCTATAACCACAAGCCTGTCCAGTTTCTCTGACCGTATCCTGAAATAGAAGGCAGTAAAAAGTAGTATGCGTTGTATTATAAGGTGAAACTTGTACAGTCGACCCAGTATAGGATCAATTATTAAAGCCCTCAAGACATTTTCAGACCAAAGCAGCAGCACTGGGATTTACTCTGTCTAGACCTCATGGTCTGATTTTAGCATCGATACCACTCAGCTGGAGAGAGAAGTCAATGAAGCAAAGCCTCATTTTTGCCTTCATTATTTATGTTAGTGTTGGCCTGTTTGTTCCTGGGAGGCCTTTCTCTGCCTGGAGGAGTCATTCATCATCTAGAAATTTTTCCTGATAATTCCTTTGGGAAGAAATGCCCTGGGTCTCCAAAGATCAGAAGAGGCCTTTGGTATTTGGCAGGCACAAAACTTTTGCTCTAAAGGAGGGGTTCTCTTTTGCTTTTGGCTTTTTACCCTGTTAAGCTCTATCAGTTGTCCTGCCGAATTAACTGGTAAAAATCACTACTTTCTTTTTTTTCCCTTACTTTAATTTTTTTTTTTTTTTTTTGCACCATCTCAAAATAGTGACTGAGTCCAATAACAAATAAATGTCAACAAGTGACAGAAAAAGACAGTAACATATAACTAAAATAATTAAATAAGTGGCCTTCAGCTGAGTTCATGCAGCTGTCAAAGCAGCCAAGGTTTGCCAGCTACCAGAGTACTTGAAGCAGTAGATGGTAGGTAGGGTAGGGGAAAGAGGCAAGCTGTGTTGGACTCTGCGCCACTGGCTGCCTCCTTCCCTCCCTGCTTTCGCAGCCGCTGCGTGGCAAGGAGAGCTAAGCTAGACCAAGAGGCCTTTCTCTTGCCCCAGGAAGGGAGAGCTCCCTGGGCAGGCAGCCGTGCCGAGAGGCAGCTCCTCAGAGGGGTTCATCCCCATCAGGCGGCCAGCAGCTTTCTCTGGCCTCCGGTTCTGTTCTGCACCGACTGCCTGAGCAGCAGTGCTGGATAGTCAAGGCTAAAAACGCTGCTGGTGACGACAGGGGCACACGGCGAGCTAGTTGCCTGAGGTATGCATCATAAATTGCTTTTGCCTACTTTCTTTGAGAATCTAGGAAATTATTTTTTTTTTAATTATTAAAAGAATGTTATTTATGTTGTAAAGTATTGCTAGTTTGAAAAATAAGAAAGAAATGCCAGATGTATGTACAACCTAAATTCTGTTCCCCTGGGCTCTGTAATAGAGCTTTAATTACTCAGTCACAAGCTATTACTTTGGTAGGATTCCTGTCTCATTCAGTACAAAAGAAGGCAGAATTAAGGTCGCCTGGGCAACTGTAAATCTGGAGTTTTCTAACGTTTGAATACTTGACTTTACAACATGAATAACATTTTTCTTAATTTTATGTAACTTAGAATTCATTATTGACGTCATACAAAATTGTATGACCATCAATAACAGGTTTCAGCGGGCAGTAAGGAGAACATATATAGGGTCTGCTGCTTTCTGAGTGCGCACAAACCAAATGCAGAGATGATGTTTGTGTAGATCCGCTGTGTCAGTATGGACAAATGCAGGTTTACCAACAAGTCTGATCAAACTTCAAGTAAATGGAACATTTAAGACTTTTCATGGAAAATAATATTCTGTGCTTTTAAAAACAGAATGAGTTTAGAAAAAGAACTTGTTAATAAGCAGCTTCTGTGTTCTCATTTCCAGGACCTATTAAGATGCAGAGTGTTGACATCAGGGATTTTTGAAACAAGATTTCAAGTAGATAAAGTAAATTTCCAGTAAGTCTATTAGTAATAATTTACAAATATCATACTGATTTTTAAAAACTTAGTTCAGATGTCTGTGCTCATGTATGCTTGGTATAGTAGGCTTAGGATGGGAGTTGGTTTGGGGTTTTTTTGGTTGGTTTCGGTTTTTAGCTCTTTTTCCATAGGTCCTGGTAAAATTGCCTCATACTTTGCAAAAAGAGCTGATGTTAGTTATGTGTATTAGTGATGCTCTGTTGTGGGGCTGTCTGTGGCTGTTTTTATGAACTGGTTCATTGATGTAGCACTGTAAACTCGTAAAATACTGTTGGGGATAAGATCTCGCAGAAGTCAGTGGGAATCCTTCCACAAGTCAGGCTTTGTACAGTGGGATGAGGAGAGTTAAATGTCTCCCCTCTTCCGGAGGGCTACAAGCTCTGTGTTTCTCAAAGTTTTACGCTCTGTCTCTGTAAAACACCCACTGTGGGGCTGCCTCCGCTCAGCGGTTCTTGCCCAGAAAGGTGGCAGCGCTGACAGGCAGAGGTGCTCCCATGTCCTGCTCCTTACAGATACGCGCTTTCCCCACCACCCTTCAAAATATGCCAAAACCTGTCCTTGTTTAGAGTACAGTAGGTCCAACCCTACATGACACATGCGCTTCCGTGGGCTAGAAGGGCCAACACTTGCCATGGAAAAGAGTATATTTCTCATTTTATGGGTTCAGTAGCCGTCACCTGGCAGAGCAGGGCAGGTGGAGCTGTGCAGCATCAGCAGAGCTCTTGACATGCGACATGGCATCAGCAGATCTCTTCCCCCCTTCGGGCGGTATTTTACTGCCGCTGTCCTTGGGGCTGTCAGATTTTTAAACTGAACCCTCATGCTGCATGCTTTGTATGACTTTCCTAGTGCACATAAGTGATATAACATCCTATGGCTTTTTAACAGCATGTTTGATGTAGGTGGCCAGAGAGATGAGAGAAGAAAATGGATTCAATGCTTTAATGGTAAGTAAAAATACTCCACATTTTTATTTTGAACTTGCTCTCTGAGGTGTGAGCAGCTTAGTATTTATATTCACACAGGGTATGTCACTAATACAGGAGCCCAGTGTTACAGATATTTTCTTTGGGTATTTTTGGCAGTTTGGGGAGTAATGGCAGTGTTACCCTGAGGAGTATGTGCTGGGATAACAGGGATGTTCTTTCCTCTCTCCTTTCTGTCTTTCGCATGCTCTGCCCAGATGTCACGGCTATCATCTTCGTTGTGGCTTGCAGCAGCTACAACATGGTAATAAGGGAAGACAATAACACAAACAGACTACGGGAATCCCTGGACCTTTTCAAAAGTATCTGGAATAATAGGTAAAACATACCTTATTTCCCACCCACCCTCCCCAATTTAGCTACAGTTCAACTCCTTACAAAATAGGACTGCCCTTACTGTTTGCTGAGGTTGCTTATTCAGAAGATGTCCAGGTAGGGCCCGGTCACAGGGTGCCCCCACACTGTGTACCCCTCCTTGGTGGGCGCCAGGGCACAGGGATGGTGTACACGGCATTTCACCGCTGCCGCCAAAATGATGTGTCTGGGGGGGCAGCTTGAAAAGGGCAAGGTCCCCATGCCGGCTGCCGCGAGGGGAGCGGGGGAGACCCCTTCCTGGTTTCACTGCCGTGCTTGGCCGAGACTTGAGAGCACCCTCCAAATTACATTTCGTCTCCTCCTGAAATGCAGCAGGAGCAGCAGCTAGCTGTTGGCCTTGCATTCGATTCACTGGCTGGCGCTGCACTCAATACCTGCGTGGGCAGCCGCTCTCGTGAGACTCGCCTCTGAGGGCACGCAGTTTCTCTGCCTTGTGGGATGATATTTCAGATCTAATCTCATTGTAACTGCCATTAAATTGCCATTCTGCCGCAGCGCATGTAAATTATAGATAGGTAACCAAATAGCAATCTGAATAGGTTCCTGATAGAGAGTAAGTAAAAACAATACACAAAATAAGGTAAAGAAGTTTTCAGCACGTACCTATGAGGATGCTCTGCGCTGAGAAGCGATTGAAGGTAGAGTGAGGTAAAACGTTAAGCTTAAGTCCCAAAGGCCCGTTGTCACAGTGACAGCTAGGTATTAATTGGGGAAGAAAAGAGATTCTTTTCTTTTGATTGATCAGGTGTCGTACAGGCCACCCTAAAAGACAGGGTATCTGTGTGGATGAACAATAGTTAAGACAGAGCAGTCCGGGGGAAGGCAGCTTTCCAGCCTTTTTCTTTTGCTTCAGCAAAACCAAACAAAGTAGACAGTAATGTCTGTTTCTGGACTGCAGTGCTTTTAGGAAATGTTATCGTTTTCCCAACTCGATATCAAAAGGATAATTTAGAAAACAATATTTGAAGACTGCTCCCTTCAGCAATGTCTACTGCAGTTTTTGTAAATGTATTTACAGATCCTATAAATATACCCACCAGCACAGGTGCAACCCAATCGAAACAGTAATTTAGGTTGTCTTTTTTTTTTTCTGTTGAAGCATGTTCCACATTACTTTGCTCTCTGTCCACACAGCAATAGCCAGTAAATTTTCTATTGAAGTGCTATGTTTTCCTTGATTAACGTGTCAGAGATAACACAAACACTCGGTTTATTTTTGGCAGGTGGTTACGGACCATTTCTATCATTTTGTTCTTGAATAAACAGGACATGTTGGCTGAAAAAGTCTTGGCAGGGAAATCAAAAATTGAAGATTACTTCCCTGAATACGCGCATTATACTGTACCTGAGGATGGTAAGGTTTTTCACCATGCAGGGATTGGACCTGGTGGCATAGCCCAGCCCGTAGTTCCTCTGTCTCTGTCTGTCTCTCGCACACAGACAAATCCACAAGCACACACCGTTCCTTAACACGAACTGTTGGTCAGGTAAGGAGCGTGCCGGCAGCACGTAGCTCGGAGGTGCCCCAGCGCAGGCAGAGTCTGAAGGGGCTCTGGCTGCTGGCAGGGGTGTGGAGGGCGCCTGCCTTCCCCTCGTTTGGAGCAACCCAGGTCCCAGGAAAGCAAAGCTGCCGGGCACGTCTCTCCTCTGCCACATGCTTCTGCCTGGGCCTCCCACAGTGCTGAATTTCGTTAGGGATTCGTTAGACTTACTTTGTGGCCATACTGCATCCTCTGACAGCGTAAACTTCAGCCTTTGCAAATACTGATGGGAAGCCCAGCAGACCAGCAAGGGAACTTAAATGGAGGAAAACCACATCAATAAATACAGAGAGAGCTGTGACGATGGAGTGATTAGCATGGGTTCGGTTTCTTATCATTTCAGGAAATACAATGATTTGTGCACTGCTGTAACATCCTGCATAAGTAAACTCTGGTCTTAGGCCAGTTTATACCAGGCAGAGGGCTTCCCAAATGTCTCGCATCTGTGTCTAGCAAAAGTGGTAGAACTTGCCCTTTCTGACCACTAGCCTCTGCCTTACCCAAGTGATGCCCCTGGCATAGTGCTTGCAGCCACCCGTCGGAAAAGGCTTTCCTTCTCCACACAGCCTAGGTTATAGAAGTGACAATGGTAACAAGCTATTTTCAGCTTTCAGTCAGGTCTGGAATTTCAGGAGTGTGATACTGAGTTTCAGGTGGAGAGGATAAATAAACTGTCCTAAAACCTTGAGTTAACCTGGCACCAGTTTTATAATGCTAAGGGCTTTCAGAAGAAATCTTCTGTCACTGTCACGCAAATTATATATACAGAGTTTGGGTAAATTTTCAGCTTTTTTTTATAGTAAGCCAGTTGTCAGAATAAAGTAGCTTTTGGTGTTTCTCAGCAGGATTTCACAGCGGATACCCAGAGTGAGCCAGAATATTCACACATGAAGCAGCTCTCTATTTTTAACTTGTAGTTGTTCATTTATTCTTTAATTTCAGCTGACATTATTTAAGGACAGCAGCACTGAACTCTAGGGTGCTGCTGATGGTGCTGCTGCTCTATGTGTACCCCTAGCGCTACAGATAAGAGTAAAAAATAGGTTTCCGTGCTCTGATAAATTCTGTCCTTTACCATATTATAAGCATCTGATTTGTTATCTTAGATGAGGAGAAATCACACTGAAGGAAAATTAATAGGTTATCTCTTCACTGTATTGTTTTTTTACACTTACAGTAAATATAGTTGTTACATGGCCTAGATAGAAACGACTGCAGCTGCCAACAAACAGTACTGAGCAATGATTCTCCCGCTCAACAAGAATTTAATCTAAGGCCCCTTGATGGGCAGTATATCTAAGTATTCTGCTGACTTAGGGCCTGGAAATAAAATACATGTATTAAGAGATCTTTTGATACTATCATTTTTTTCAAGTGTAATGTTGGACTAACCATTTTTCAGCCCAAATGCCTGCCTGCAGGAGCTTTATTCAGGACATGTTGTTCTGCTGCAGAAACTGAACAGCTCAGCTGCTTTTATCACAAAATATGACTAGAAAAAGTTAAACCCTAACTCCCCACTTGTTTTGTGTCAATATGAATAAACTTGTGGATGTGAGTAAACCTTTATGTGATATGACCAATGACTTTGTTGCAATGATTTCAGCAATTTTCAGGTTCCTAAAATACGTTAAATGTATAGTCAGGTTTTACAGTACCTTTCCATTTTAGACTTACCTATCAGGAATCTCCTGTGGATACTTAACACTTTAATTTCTGTATTGAAAGACTAGTTCTTCCTTAGTAAATCTTTTATTATGAAAAGTAGATTATTGTTTGCTTTTCATGTTTCTGATGTCATTTATTTTTAATTGAACAGCAACACCAGACGCAGGAGAAGACCCCAAAGTCACAAGAGCCAAGTTCTTCATCCGGGATGAGTTTTTAGTGAGTAATTTTGATCTTATGTGTGATTCTATCATAGGAAATACTGGCAGAGGGTGTAGTTTATTTAGGGAAAACTGATGGGTTTTTGCAGAAAGCTAGAAGGAGATGAGAATGTTGGGCAATTCCCTGATTCTTTTCAGCTTCCCATCTTGCAGAACTTTCCCCTGTGCTTGCACATTTCTGTGCCCGTTTTATATAAAGTCACCTACCCTGCAAAGTGTCACACAGCAAGTAAGTGCTAGTGCTGAAAATGGTCACGTGTCTGCCTGCTTGATTTGAGGTTTGGTGTGGGTGCTGGCAGCCCTCCCTCTCTGCACAAGGGGGACAATGCCGAGCACTATTTCCATTGCCAGTTAGTGAGGTTTTTCTGTGGTTGTCTTTACCTATAAGATGCTACTGGCTGTTGCCTTGAATGTTTATTTTGTGTATCAGTCCAGTCCATGTTTAAGCAAATAGGCTTTTTTTTTTTTTTTTTTTTTTTTTTTTTTAAAGCCTGCATTCCTCCAAGGGCTTTGGCAGTGCTGAGCTGGCAAGAGGGAATGAACAAAAAAAAAGCAGATTTTATCCTTAAATAAGATTTCTGTTGTGCCAGTGAGGAGGTTTGCTTCACCGTAGGACTGGTGTCATGGCCCTACTGAGCAATCATAAGAAACCTTCCGTGTCTGGTCACAATTACTCTTGCAATTAAGGTTTCCTCCAGAGCTGGAGCTGAAGAGGTGTTGTCTACATTTTGCAGATAGAAGCAGCTATCAGGCACACGATCACAGCCCAGTACTGCTGTCAGAAACGCAGGGCTTAATCCAGTATCACCTACAGCTTCACTCATATCAAGTCGTGCCCACAGTGCAAAGCAGTAACGGAGACCAGAACCAAAGCTGATTCATCTTGCCCTACTGGTAGAAACTGTGTGGGGCTGTTAGAGAGAACAAATGTAATCATTAGAATTAAGAACTTTAAAGTCATTATGCATTTACAAGTATTGTTAGGATTTACAGCTGTTGATGCAATAAGAAAGAAGCAATTAACTGTTCACACTTCGGGAATTTCCATTCCCCACCTTAACCTTCCAGATTCTGAGGAAAAATGTCAGAATGTGCTGTTTTAACATAAGAGTTCTGGAAAAAACGCTTGGGCATGGGGCCGAAACGGGGCCGAAATGGCTTTCCCTCCTTTCCCCGCAGCCCCGGCAGAGATCATCTCCTCCATAAGCAATGTCCGTGTGTCTCTCTCCTGGGTTTGTGCTTGGGTTTCTCAGCGTAAAGAAACAGAGGGACGTAGTCATTTGAACAGTTGCTTTAAATTCTTGGGCTGTTTGAAATTAAGGTCTTGCAAGCGAGGTGTTTCTGCTCTCACAAATGGTCTGTAGAGCCCGTGTGCGCCCCGAGTAATGGAGGCTGTGCACGGACCCCAGGGGGAGGGCAAGGTGGGCAAAGGCCGAGTCAAAACAGTGACTTTCAGTTTTGTGGGGTAGGCAAAAAAGGCTGTTTTGGAGAGGGGTGGACAAAGGGGATGGGGGAAATAAGCTCAGCATACAGACTGGGGAGGGGTCTGGTGTCCTTAGCCAGGTGCAAGGAAGAAAAGGTGTCTGTTTTCTACCTACAGCCTTCTTGGCTCTGCTTTACACGATTCTTTCCAAGTCTCCTCATTTATGACCTTTCCCTTGTCCCACTCTGTTAAATATTCAGACACGATTCAGAGAAATTTGTTTTTATTCATTTATAAGCTTTATTGTGATTTTTATCATGGTAGCGGGTCTGCATAAGGCATGGATTTGGGTGAAAATCACCACCATGGGGCTGTGCCCCTTAAAACTCTTACCTGGCTGCGGGCACTGGTGCTGGCAAATTTAAAGCATGTAATTTGAAGATTTTTAGAAGGAGGTTAAATGTAAACACATTTCCAACAACTGTTGCTATGTGGTAGTATATGAGTATTAGGAAGGCAAAATACATGGGCTCCTGCTTTCAGAATTGGTGCGGGGGTCTGTGGCCTCTGGGGGCATTGGTGGCCAGCCTGGCTGCTCGGCACCGCTCGTTTTTAATGGGGGGAGTGGTGGGAGAGGGCTGGCAGGACATATCTTGTAGGAAGTTCTCCTTCCTTCGGTTCAGGCATGTTCTTTCTCCTCCCAGGCTCTTCACGGAGGCAGCATGCTTGTGTGCTCCTTGTTTAGGCTACTCCCCAGCCCCATGTTGGTGTTTTGTACACAGGGCTCTCCAGCTGCCGATGTTTTGTTTTAATACATCCCCAGTGTATAGGTAACCCCTGTTAAAACAGTGGCACGGCCCCTCTGGTTTGTGCTTTTTTTAAAAAAATTGGAATCTGGAGCTGCTGTTCAAGCACACAGACCGGGCTCCCCCTCGAATCGTGCATTTGGCACCTCGCTGAAGACTGTCGTCCTGACCCCCGCAGTATAGGGACCGCCGGTATTAAATGCTCACATTTGTGTTACAGGAAAGTAGATTTTCTTTCATTGCTGTCCCAAGGGCTATTGGTTTTGCCCTCTGAACGGGTGCTAACTAACACACTACTCTTCAAAATGAGTTTTGAGTAGGGGTGAAAATACTGCATTTATCTTAAAATGAACTACAGAGCTGTCAGGGGACCAGAAAAAAAACCCAAAACTAACATTTCGGAAATACATCCTTTGACATGCCTTATATTTAACCAGGTGTCACCAGAACATTGTGGGCAGCTTACTACCATAGACACTAGCAGAATCAGTGCGTGGTAAACACAAGCAAACACCTAGTGAAAGAACAAGTTATTTTACCGGAGCACAAGGAAAAGATTGAACGTTGGGTCAGTGGGGTGGTGTGCTCCCTACTGCCCGCATCTGGGTGGCACCGAAAGCGTTCGTACGTTGTCCCTCACTGGTGGCATGTAATGTTTAGTCCCAGAAAGCACATGTCAGAGTGGGGAGTCTGATCGCCATCTCGCATCCTTACAGTACGTAACTGCTGTCCGCAGACCGTACGGAGACATTAATGCGCTCGTGAGAGCGTGCTGAGACGGTGCCGCTCAGAGGAAGCGCGCTGGAAGGGATGAGGGCAAGGTGGCAAGAGCAGCTGGAGGCTGCACATACAGACGCGGGTCTGAGACAGCGCAGAGCAAAAGAGCCACGGCCCCTGCAGCAGGCCAAGGCTGAACGCTTCCGAGGCTTGTGAGTTAAGAATGAGAAAGTGCAGCAGTAGTTGCTGCAACGCAGACTGGACCGTCTTTCGGGGCCTAATTTTTTTTAAGTCCGATTTTGNTGTCATACAGAACAGATCTGCGGGGGGGAGGGATGTAAAGCGGCTATTTTATCAAAAATAGAAACACTATTGCATTTTGTTACTGTTTTAAAATTAGTATCATCTTGAATGTCCATGCACACTACTGTCCTTTCGGCCCTTGGGTTCCTAAGGGTCTGATTTCCCCCAGACTTTGCAAGACAGCAAAGATCTCCCCAGACCCTTCTGGAAGATTTTGCAGGTAGACAAATACAATTAAATTTTAATTGAGTTTCAGTATTTTGCCACCATTGCAGTAATTTGTAAAACTTTTTTTTTTCTTCTTGTTTTGTTACTGCTTAGTGTATTTCATGCTTCAAATATGGTCTTAACAACTTACCCATCAATTGAATACATTGTTGAATTAATACTTGTCATGAGGGTAAGCCTTGAACTAGGTATTGAGTGTAGCTTAGTAAGAAGAAAATAATTTTTAGTATACATATGGAACACCCCCTGTTTAATTAGTGTTGTAACATGTAATGTTGCCCAAGTTACCTGCAAAAATCCGCAATTTCTTGTTGATGTAATTGTGTAAGTCATGGCTTCTAAATGTCTATAGTTTTGCATATCTGTAGCTGCCAGGTATTTAAAAGGTCAATCCTACATGTAAAATAAATCGCTGTATTAAAAATACATTATGTAGCCAGAGAGAGAGAAAATAGGTTTTGTAGTTTAGCCAGTATAATTTGTAATAAAATTCAGACAAATTTTTTATAAAAAAACCTATTATCCCAGGAACTGACCTTCTGCTTTCATGACATTCCATTCCATGTATATTCTTCAAGACAATGATCTAGAATGGATTTATATTTATCAGTCCTATAGTAATAGAGAACAAAATTAAGATTTTTTTTTTTTTAAATACTTTTTAAGATCCTGGAGAATTTTAACAAGAGAACCATGGGTGAAGTGAAGCTGGAGCTCAAGTTAGCAACCTAAAAAGTTGTGCAGTAGCCTTGTGAAAATTTAATTCTGCGTGGTCTGATGTTTACTGGATTTGTGCATGTTTTATTATTCTATGGGAATCCGGCCACTCTGGTGATAATTCCACCATGTTCTGGTCTCAAATAACGATACCAAGTCTTCAGCCAGCTTAATAGGTGCTGTAAGTAAAGGTAGCTTCGGGGGCCTTCAGCTTCAAGAAGCAGAAGCAGTAGGATACTGTTCTCTGCCACTCCTGGCTTCCCAGCTGGGAGCTTTTCAGTTTTGTGTTGCTGATTTAAGCCAGGAGTTCAAAAATTTGCCACATGATGGCACCAAAAAAAGAAGAGAAAATCATTCCTGGGACAGCTGCGTGGCAGACTGCAGTGCTGTCAGCAGCACAAGTTAAGCTGCAGAGTCATGTGCAAATGACAACAGCTTGTGCAGATGATGGTAGCGTCAGTGGCTCTTACAAAGTACTACTATACTGACCCCGTAATAGTACCCATCACATTTTTTAATCTTCATTTCAAATTTGTGGTTCATCATACTGGAGCAGACCACAGACCCTCCACCTTTTTATTTATTTATTTTAATGATCTATGTACAGAATTTCCCAAGTCTCGCGGTACCCCGTAAGTGTGTAGACCGCCGATACGTGAAACGTCTTGTGGCACAGCACCTGACCCTTTTTTTTTTTTTTTTTNTTTTTTTTTTTTTTTTTTTTTTTCCCCCCACTTTTTCCACAGAGGATAAGTACGGCGAGTGGAGACGGCAGGCATTATTGCTACCCACACTTTACGTGTGCAGTGGACACGGAAAATATCCGCAGAGTGTTCAACGACTGTCGAGACATCATTCAAAGGATGCATCTCCGCCAGTACGAACTCTTGTGAGGGGGATCACCGTGGAACCTGTGGTTTTAAATTCTTTGCTCCTTACTCTTTCTCTTGATACTACCCCACACAGGGTGGAAGAATATACTATAGAAATGTCAGTCTCTTCACTTTGTTTACTTTAATTATTTAACCTTAAAGCTGATTTGAAGCAAGTTTGGGTTGTTTTTCCTTCATGCTTTTTGGGACTTCTGTGCTTTATTTTGACATGCCACTTCTTCGTCATTCCACTAAGCCCTTCGGCTACCTCTGTTCCCTTAGGTTTTGGTTTTTTAACTGAACGTGACCTGCTAAATTTTTTCCAGCAGGTTAACGTCAGCTCAAACTGGTATGTCAGCTGGATGACACTAAAGTCACACCTGTCCCTCTGTGTGGGTTTCCTTTTTAACATGACATTGAAGAGTACTTGATGGGTGAAAAAAAGATTAATGCACTTTGTATCAGGTTATTAAATACTGTTGAGGAAGTAGACACACAATGTAGCAGCACCACAATATTTATTACTCTGTCACAGTTTTTAGCATTTCTGAGTTGCAGGTCAACTGATAAAGTGACCTCCTCTTTTAAGCCGTTACTGGCACAGGAAGTAGAGTAGATAATGAGAGGAACAGTGAAGACAAAGCAATTTTTCTGGGGTTTTGGAGCTAAGTGTCTCTGCGCACCTCAGGCGTTTGAATTACAGCTACTTTTCAGCCTGTTGCATCGAGGCAGAAAATTTACCACCCTCACTTACGTTATTTGTGCTGTCCACAAATGATCCTTTTAGTTCAGATCATTCTTGGACAACAGTCCTCTCCCTATATATATTTTTTTGTTTTACTGCTGGTTTATTATATTGTACAGACTGTAAAATGTAATATTATTTTGTACAACTTTATTGAAGAAAAATACTTGTAGAAGATCTTTGTGCCTTGATTATGGCTGTACCTGTAAAATGAGCTAAGATGTAAGTATGTTTTTGATTGCGCTGTACAGCTTGATGTCAACCTTACCTGCAGCAGTGACTGGAGGTAAGAACTTTATCTGTAGACTTTAGGGGTTTTTTTCTGGTTTATATAAAAATGCTCTTTAGTATAAAAATTATAAATTATGCAAATTAACCACTTACCTTTCCAAGTAAGGTATTACAGTCACCGGATGTTGCAGCAAACATGCCTTTCTCTTTTGAAGTCTCAGCTTTAAAACATTGGAATTCATTCAAGTGTCCAAATTGCAACCTGGTGTTGTTTTAATGGGAACCAAGGATTTTCTTTTTTTTTTTTCCTTTGTATTTAGGAAATATGTTTGGTAATTCTTTGGTCATTCATAGAACTTCACAATTGCACAGACCGATTGTGAATGTGTAAAGCACCATTCTATAGAGCTCTTCAATCCTTGTACCAACAGCGGCTTTCATTGTGCAAGTAAATAGCGAGAAAGAAGAAAAACAAAAAAAAGGTGTATAAACCCTTGTGTCGGGCCTAAGAGAATTACAAGATGACATTTTTATTTCTCTTTTAATAAAGAGACACATTAGAAAATTGTTTTATTTTAACTATTGTAGAATCAAAACGTGTGAATATTTCTCAAACTTGAATAATTTATGCAAATTACATTCTCAAAACAAGTTGTGGTACAGTACAATATATAAAAAGCAAGAATTGCTGTAGCAATAAGGCATGTCCTTTTTAGTAACTATAACACTGCTTTATATTTTATACATAGGTGTTTTATGTCTGTGACTATATACTTTTCCTGTGTCCAAGATAACCTGTAAAAATGTCTAAAATTACAGTTGCAATAACAGAAACCTAGAGAAGTGTTAGACTACATTACTTTATAGAGCGTTCTACCACACTTTGGACCATTCCCCCCCCAACTTGCATTTTAAATTTAGGGAGAGTTTAAGAGCTAACACATTCCCCACATTGGCCTATAAATCTGCATGTTTGATTAACTTTTTATTGTAAGCATTGTTACTAGTTACAAACCCCAATCGGTCATCTTTCTTTCTAAATTCAGACTACACACAAATTGTTTCTATTTGATGATAAGCAATCCCCTTTTAAGTAAGTACTATAATTTGACCCTTTCTTTTTCTTCCCAAAAACATGTATACTTTGATATCTGTACGTTCAGCGGGTCGTCGGGTATCTCCCAGAAAGTGAAAGGCTGGGTGGAATAAACTAATAATAGACAAAACTCCCACATGCAAAGATTCTGTCACTTCCCATGCCAAAGAAAGTAACAGAGTGAATAACAAAAGACAGTCTTTTCTTTAAAATGACCCCCAGCCCAGGAGTTCAGGTTAGAGTTCCCAGCCTCTGCAGGAATGTCAGCAGGAAAACTGGTCCTGGTGTGTGACGTAGTCCCCCTGGTTCTTCTGGGGCGGGTGGGGAGAAGCAGCAGGTTTGGTGCATCTTCCCTCACACACAGCATGCCGAGACCCTGAGCTCAGATTCTGCATTGGCCCAGCTCTGCGGTGCGCTGCAGTACGGCTGGCAGCCTCCGCCTCCCCATGGAGGAGCTAGTGTGGTTCAAAAGGGGACTCTGTGGTAGAGGGAACAGAACTTGGCAGCCCTGCAGCAATCTAAAAATCAGGCACATTCCTATCCCTGTCTGTCCGTAGACCGAGGGCCAAGGTGTAGGATAATGTTACTGCAGCTGTATTTGACCTTCCTTCTTGCAGAAGATCGGCAACTGGAGGGCCCCTCACCACACAGATCTCTGGGATGCAATAGGGCCCTCTTATTTTTTAAGCTCATCATAGCACATCTTTTTAAAAAGAACAGCAGCTTGAGGTGTCACCCTAATTATTTTTTTTTAAGCAGGTTTCAAGAGTGTACCAGCAAACTGGATCCACGAGCTTCTTCCCGTTGTTGTCTGGTAGACGATGACTGCAACTTGTAGTCCACTAACAAGTTCATGTGTCAGGAAGTGGAATACTTCTTGTCCCAAACCACAGTCCCTTACCTAGGACATCCTAAAAAGGCTACAGAAATCCCCATCTCTGTGCTGATGTATCTAGTTTCTGCCTGACCCTAACAAACAGAGTATGACATCAGAAGGGCCATGCAGCAATAAAAGAGAGAAATGTTTCCAGTTTGCAGGACTGAGCCTCCACCAGGGTAAGACACTAGTGCAGATAAGTGACAAGGCTATAGGATTTACATAATGTACAGTTACACTTTTAATATACATATTTGATACAAAAATTATAGCAGGAAAAGGACTCATTTGATTGTAGAATACAGTATTTTTGTACAGCATGAAACGTTCATTTCAGTTAGTTAATTATTTATCCTGTAGTAGTCATATCAGCTGTATAGGACTTCTATGGTATGTGTAAATGCAACCTGCCTTCAGACTAGCAATCAAATTAGGTCATTTGCTGGCATGAATATAGTCTGATGTTTGACTGTTCTCAGCTTTGGTATTTCAGTGACTGACTGCAGATGTCTGGCTCTTCATACTGCTTTATGCTTACTGATTAAACGCTGAGCAAAATAAAATGGTGGAGTGAGAAGCTGACAATGAGCTAGTATCAGGATTACAAGCAGAGCACCTGCTGCACAGTATATAGCAAAGACTCTGCTCTCATACGGAAGGAAGCATTTTTGGAGGGAGAAGTCAGTTGGTGTTATGCTGCCCTGGAAAAGAAATGAAGACTGTCACTTTGCCGTTAGCGTGGGTTCCGAATCGGGAGTAAACACCACAACTGTCAGATCTCCCCTTTCTAAATTCTGTGTTGGGTGGCAAGGGTTGGGGCCAGTTTCCTAGTACCAGTGCCTTCTCCAGGGGGCTGCAGAGTCCGTACCTTGCGGTGCTGGGCACTAACTGGAACAGTCACCAGGCCAACATTAGCCCAGAGGCCAATCTTCCCTGTATTGCATCCAGTGTAAATAGAGAGCTGGGCTCCTCCTCTCTCATCTGCCTTCAAGAGAAGCCTAACTTTAGCTGCTGTAAATCCACCTGGAAGGAGCCTTCCCAGGCTACAGTTAGGTTTTGTGAATGTGCCCCTTCCTCCCCTGCCCAGGCCTTCCTCCTACCCAGTACATGCTGCAAAAAACATGTTGGCTAATCCAAATTCTGAACATGAATTTCAACAAAGAACGAACTTCATTGGGTTTTGGCTTGACTTTGCAGTTCAAATTAAAGTTTACGGTGGACTGAGGCTGAGTTAAAACTTCATAGTGAAGACAATGCAACTCTTAATTAGCCAACCTCTTGTTTTGCAGTGAAGATGCACTGTCTGGCATGTGCAGAGAGCATGTGTAGTTTGAAGGCAGCTACTCTCAGGAATACGGAATAAACAGAACTACTTTCAACAGGAAATATTAACAGTTGCGTAAAATTAATTGGAAAGTCTGGGGTTATCTGTGTATTAAGCAGCCTAAACTCAACAACCGTAGAAATACATGAAAGATTCCCCCGCCCAAGTCACAGACGACGCTGTAGACAGACTGTAGGTTTTGCTTCTTACTCCAAGTTTCCAGGAGTTCCGTTTTATTTTTTGAACCGGGGAACTAATTGATTTACCTCTACGGATATACTGAGCACTGGAACTGCCTGCGAGAGCATAACCAACACACTGTACAAAATGCGAATTGGAAACAAGGAGGCAGACTATTGGCACGTGACAAATGTTTTCACTGCGTGAAGCGGTTAATGCACAAGTGTGAAAACCACAATCACCGTGCAAGGGTTTCAGGTGGCTACGGTCTTGTTTTCACAATTGGTAAGCCAACCAAGCCAAACTAGTCTTTCTACTGTTCAGTGCGCAATACTGATTATTTTTACAAGTCAATAGTTTACAGTGCACCCTCTTTATAAGAAAATGTTGATGCTTGTACCCAGATACTAATTAGATCTTTAACAGCATTGCTTTGTACCACACAGAACATGTGGCTCCCACAGATGTACTTTATAAAGTGGATGCAGTGTACTGAGTGGGTTGGGTGGGTAGGCAAATTTTTTTTATTTTTTGTTTTTACAGGTAGAATCAGTTTTAAAATATAGCTGACTGCCATGTTGATTTATTTATGAAAGTTATCTGACAAAAATAAAAAAATTTAAAACTTACCATGATGAAACTAGGATTGTTTCTATTCCTCCAACTGAATGACGGAACGCTGATTTCTGGAATTTTCCCCGCATGCAGCACTTCACAAGCACTATGTGTATGCCCACTGAGAATCAAACGGGGATGAAACCACCATATCAGCTAGAACGCAAAACAGTAAAGCACAAAAATTAAGTCATAACTAAAAAGACATTGAGCTTAAACCACTTTTTTTTTCCTTTAACAGAATGAAATTATGGCAAGTCTTTTGCAGTAAGACCTGCTGATACTGTAATAGTAATCATACCCATTTGGCCCTCATCCCAAATACTGGCCTTTTTGGGGCAGGGGAGGGCACACAGATCACAAAAACAAAGGCAAGAGCATGCTGCCGACATCACAAAAAGAAGACCCTTGGTTTTAGTAAAGCAATGCCATTTTCCTCTCTAAGGGAGGATCTTCCACTGCCAATCGTGAGTGAAGACATTTGCGCAGAAGGAAACAAATACTGACCATTCAATTTTTAGGGAATACTTTGACTTTACGTTTTGTTGTAGGTACTAATTCAGCAGAAGCAGTGCTTTCAAAGTGTTGGAAAATAGTGGCTCTCTACTAGGTTTGTCAGTAATTACGCAGTACACAAAGCACAAAATGCTAAACTGGAGGTAACGGCGCTGCAGCAAGCTTAAGAGCAGCGGGACTTACGGCCTGTACCTGGGACACCCAGCAGAATCAAGGTCACAATCCTGACGATCCTCAGGGGAACGGCTCTTAACGAGCAGCCTCTCAAAGGCCTCCTTAAAGCAGGAGCAGCTGTGGTCTGTTTGTCTCAGCTAACATCCTTTCCAAAATTTTTTAATCTAGATAGATCTACAGCCATGTCCCCCTCCCACCCACCCACTGATACTCAAGTTCCTGATATATCAAACCTTTTGTGATGCTTCCCGAGACAGTACGTCGTACTTCTCTTTAAATGGGATGTTCTTCTCCGCTGGAGGAGCAGAATCTTCTCCACTGCATTCAGCATCACTTTTCCGATGGAGAGGGTAATGCTGGGAGAAATTCAAAGCAAGGATGAGTTGTTAACAGTCCAGCCTTTCTGGAACGGTAATAAATACACTAAAAACATGTCAGTGTGTTGCCCCACCCCATCTCCAACACACCTGTAAAAGGATGGGTTCTGAAGCTGGAAGCTTCTCCACATCACTGCACCTTTTGTTAGAATGATTTGGTTTCTGTGAATAAAATCAAGCCATACGTATTGTCACCACAATACGTGGGGGTGGGGAAGGGAAGTAAACAATAGGTTTTCAGGGGTTGGGGGGGGTTGTGTTGTTTGGGTTTTTTACGAAAAGCAGTACCAGCCCAGAGTACAGTGTTTAAATACTGTCCACTGTGTAAACTTAAGAGCCTCTACTGTGGATGGCAGGGGAAATGCTCTCATTCCCCTTGCTGAATATGCTGTAAATATGGTTGCACTCTTTCTGAATGCAGAAAGCAACAGCAGAATCTCGCTGCACAAACAAGGCAAAAAAGATTGAGGGCAGCCCAAGAGAGACAGCAGGCTGGGAACTGCTTTCCTGATTGATTGACTGCCAACCCTGTCAGTCATGCTGCCTACCGTGCATCCAGTCAGCCTGTGAATAAGGGAAGAGGAATGAAATACAAGAAGCAATTGGATTTGATGAAAAAATACAACAATTAAAACATTACTAGGCTATCACGACAGGACTCCAGCAGAATCAGAAAACTAAAAGAACAGGCTAGCTTGAAGGGTATAAAAGAAAACAATATGCATAAATATAAATGCAGGGATTATGTAGTATCTTAAGTCAAAGGGAGGGTTACAGAACTTCTCCTGCCTTTCCTCAGAACAGAGGAAATGACACCCTCTGTTTGTTGGCAGCACTGACAAGGAAGTTAACACCATTAATGCAAAGCAACACAGTTAATTAATAGTTAAGTAAAAATGGTAAGAAAGAGGCACCCGAGAAGAAAGAAAGATTTGCTAACAAGTTACAATATGAATTGGAAGCAGATTTTTTTTCAGGAGAGTCTTGGTTATATCCTGACTATTGCCGCAGCATCAGTATTCCTGTTGCAGCAGCTGAGTTCCTGGCTATGATTAGATCTGTAATAAACTCTTACCTGCTGGGAGCAGTTCAGTTTGTGAGAAAGCGCCACAAGCTTTGCCTCTGAGGTACGGCAGACAGCACAGCCGTCACCCTCCATGGCTACGCTGTTCACTAGGACAAAGCTGGAAAATACCAGGGAGCGGGCAAAGAGAAGGGAAGAGGGGAGGACAGGAAAGCATTTGCTATTCATGCACACGGGTGGGGGATAAACCTTATTCTATAGAACGCAAGTGTTCCACGGCTGGACACAGCTCAACAAGACAGCAGAACGTAATGGCTTCCAAAATCACATGCTATAAATCCTCTTTGGAATATCCATACTGTAGCCGTTTCTCTAGCTGGTAGGCTGCCTTATAGGCAGTTGTTAATTAGGTTGCACAACACACTGTATGCTGTGCTTCATATTTACACTTCAAGATTGTTCTTTTTTTATTATAATGGATACTAAAGTGGTATTCTAGTAGAATGCTAGAAGCCCACTGAGCTGAATTCTCAAGGAAAGGAGAACTTGCTTCTCTCCCCGCACACGTTTTAGACCTCAGAGACATAATTTTAGACATCTGATTTCTTCAGAACTACTGAAAAGCAAAACAGCACTGCATTTGACTGGCTACTCTGAACAAACTTAAGTTTCGTACTTCGTGGTCTCCCATACAGAAAACAGGATTTTATTTGCAATAGATTTCCCTGTAGATTTCAAATCAACTTAGAACTTTTGCCACAAGATTCAGACCTGTTTAGTCACTCATTCAGGACTCGAGATACATTCCCAGTTCAATTCAGTATTTTTTACAGACATGAATAAGCTGAATGCCTCCACTTAAGAGACACTGGTCAAACCCCCCCAAAATTTAATTCTCTTTTAGCAAATTAAGCTGCTTTTATACCACAGATTTGTTGTAAAATAGTTTATCTATGAACATTTCATTAATAATGCAGCTCATTTCAGTTAATGAGTATGATATTGAACATACAATCTGCAACCACATGCAAGAATTCTGCTGTGCTGTTTTATCAGAGGGGATGGGGAGATATTCCTGAATAACTTTTTTAAAACGGCTGAAATAATACATATCTACAGGACCCCACATCTGCATGATGAACAATAGCATTATACTGAGCATTGATGAAGCTCATAGATCTTCCTAAAAAAAGGAGAATTTCTAGACCTGTTCAGAATATTTTTAATGTTTGCTTAAGGGAACCAGTGTAAACCTGTAGGTTTTGAATCCTACATTTACATGAGTGATTACAACCTGGTGGCATACATGCCAAATCCAGAGCAGCAATGGGTCCTCCCTTCATATATCTGTGGTTTAAAGACATGCCTTCCACAAACCCACTATTGCTTTCCCTCATCAGTTTCCTGCACGGTATGTAAAAGTAACAAAAAGAGCACAGGGCAGACAACTGCAGCCACAGACACACAACTATGAGAACAAGCTCTGTAACAAGGTCTGCTCTAAGCCAAAACCAGCTTGTGCGTTATTCCCCCACCTTGTGGAAAAACTGTGGACAAGCAACTACTATGTTCCCAAATTCCTCAAACAACAGCTAAGTTTCGCAGACTAAAGAAGTTATTAAAATTAATGAAACTCTTAACTTGTAAGCACAGAGGGGGTTTGTTTGTGTTTCTTTACTGAATCCGATTCTTCTGTTACGTTTACAGCCATGGGTCATTACCAGCTGCAAGGAAGTAAAAAAGGCACACCAGAGAATTTGATTCTGACTCCACAGTACTTTTCCATTTAAAAGGAAATTGTTACAATTCACCTAGCTCAAAGTACAGCTTCCCGCTCCACATCAAACTACAGGTTTGTACAAACGTGTTTTGTGTTTAACTATANGGGGGGGGGGGCTCTAAGTTAAGCATTCCCATACTATTTCATTAGGAAGTCCACTCCCAGTTCTCAAGTTTTCATTGCTCTGGTCTGCTCGCTCAGTAATCACTACTCTAAACAGTGAAAAAAAAAATTAAATATACTCACTTTATTCCTTTTCGAGTTATTAGCTTTCCTGAAGTAAAGTTGAAAACCTTTTCAAATCGATTTACCTTGTAAGTGGTCATTCTGTGTCACAGAGCAAAAATACAACTGAGGTAAGAAAATTGGCATTGTAAATCATCCAACAGTTGCTTTACAGTTTGTAGATGATTCCTGCAGCTTGCTGCTCCGTTACCTAGATCACATATTCATTCTGCAAACTCACAGGGATGCTCTGACACCCACTGTGTACTCTGTCCCAGGCCCATCGGTGTAAGCGCAGCTGTCCTATAGAAGTACAGCAGAGCCAGGGCACGCACTTACACTCTTCCATGCTGAGGTAACAGGAAAGGGAATATGCTCAGACTAAACACTTTTCAGACAAGGAGGCCCAACACAAGGAAAAGCAGCTTCAAGGTTTCTCCGCCAATGCAGAAAGACCAGCTCTGAACAACTTCACGTATGCTCAGAGAAGCGTGGAAGTAGCCTGAAACCTGTTCTAGGATTTATTCCTAGAGTGCATTGTGCACAGATGGATACCTCTTAAGGTCTTTCTCTAAATTACAATCCCTTCTAATTTAGTTACAATCAAAAGCTTTCTGTGTAACCACACAAGAGGTCGCTCGGACACAAAACCAGTTGCTGTATGACATTCTGTTCTTGGCACTTGCGTACTCCTTTCACTGAGAAGACTTACTCATAATGAAATCCAATGTCATGATTCCCAACGATAACCACTAGCTCTGTAGAAACTGGATACTTAAACATTTTCCGAAATCTCCTGACATCATCCGCCCACGCCTGCATGAAAAAACAAATGGAGAAATTAATGCTGTTTGACAGTATCAAAGAGGACCACTAGTACTGTACTGGGTTTGCGTAGCAAGGTTTTGGTAGCAGGGGGCTACAGGGGTGGCTTACGTGAGAAGCTGCTAGAAGCTTCCCCCATGTCTGACAGAGCCAATGCCAGCCGGCTCTGAGATGGACCTGCTGCCGGCCAGTCAGCGATGGTGGTAGCACCTCTGGAATAACAGATTTAAGAAGGGGAAAAAGAAAACAGCGCAACAGCAACTGCAGCCAGAGAGAGGAGTGAGGACATGTAAGAGAACAACCCTGCAGACCCCAAGGTCAGTGAAGAAGGGGGGGGAGGAGGTGCTCCAGGCGCCGGAGCAGAGACTCCCCTGCAGCCCGTGGGGAAGACCATGGTGAGGCAGGCTGTCCCCCTGCAGCCCAGGGAGGTCCACGGTGGAGCAGATATCCACCTGCAGCCCACAGAGGACGCCACGCCGGAGCAGGTGGGTGCCCGGAGGAGGCTGTGACCCCATGGGAAGCCCACACTGGAGCAGGCTCCTCTGAGGCCCCGTGGAGAGAGGAGCCCACTCTGGAGCAGGTTTGCTGGCAGGACTTGTGACCCAATGGGGGACCCACGCTGGAGCAGTCTGTGCCTGAAGGACTGCAGCCCACGGAAGGGACCCACGCTGGAGCAGTTCGTGGAGAACTGTCTCCCATGGGAGGGACCCCACACTGGAGCAGAGGAAGAGTGAGGAGTACTCCCCCTGAGGAGGAAGGAGCAGCAGAGACAATGTGTGATGAACTGACTGTAACCCCCATTCCCTGTCCCCCCCTGTGCTGAGGTGGGGGAGGTGGAGAAATCAGGAGTAAAGTTAAGCCTGGGAAGGAGGGAGGGGTAGGGGCAAGGTCTTTTGAGATTTGGGGTTTTTATCATTACCCTACTCTGGTTTGATTGGCAATAAATTAAGTTTATTTTCCTTAAGTCGAGTCTGTTTTGCCCAACAGTAATTGGTTGAGTGATCTCTCCCTGTCCTTATCTTGACACATGAGTCTTTGGTTGTATTTTCTCTCCCCTGTCCAGCTGAGGAGGGGAGTGATACAGTGGCTTTGGTGGGCACCTGGCCTCCAGCCAGGGTCAACCCACAAGTATATAATACAGAAGGATACAACGAGATGTTTACATTTTGTAGGTTTTATATGAGGGGCAAAAGTGTCAAGATACTACCAAAAATGAAGGAGAATCACAAGATTTCAACTCATCTAAAACACTAGAAATTTCTACCAGTAGGACAACTGTAGTAATATTAAACAAAGCCTTGCATACCTAGTCTGCTTTCTTCTGTCATCCGTTTCCTTCAAGAAATCCTCATTTTTTGAAATAAGAGAGCTGTTGATGTCATACCTGAGGTGAGCTCCATTTTCCTTCATCAAAGACATCTCCCAGAATAAAAACAATATCTGGTTGCAGTAACCATAACGCAGTTTGGAAAGATCTCTCCATTTGCCATTCCCTGAAAGGAAAATACTTTCACTGCCCAACTTCTGGATCCTTGACTCCAAATACACAAAAACAGCCTGGCAGGAATGGGAAGATGGCTCCTACACACTGAAACTGCCAATATGAAATTCAAATTAAATACTTAGAAATGAGGTTTCAGTACAGCCGGTGCATCTTACCTGGTGGGTAATTCCACCACAATACAACCAGGACCAAGTCATGCAAGAAGTAATACCAACTTGGTTATTTTTCATTACAATTCCATTGAACAGCAATTAATCAGAACAGTGAATTATTACATGTTTTACTATGCTACTGTTTCTGCAGCGAAAGTTTATAACGTTCATATCACAGTAGAATTAGTACCGTCTTTCAACATTCTGCTTTTTCTTCTTTTGGACTAACAGAAACATAGTTTTGTAGGCATAGGATTAGATTATCTTTGTTTTTCAATGTGATTTTGCCTCCAATTCTTCTACTACAGAGACAAACTTCTACCAGCTTCCTTATCTCTGCAATTAAAGGTATTAACTATTGGGACATCCAAGTTATCTGGCTCATTTTTAAGGCATTTTATAAAACAGTTACATACTAGAAAAGACTACCTGACCTATTGAAAAATGCTCACGCACCTATACCCATGTACTACCTAAACATTCAAGACTGCACTGCCTCATTAAGTCCCGTTCATTAACCTTTCAACATTGGTTGATTATCCAGCACAGATCCAAATAGGCCAGTCAGAGGCAACACGCACACTTTCTTACAAGTACCACAACATCAGTTTTCAACATCTTTCCCATTAGCTACTATTATAAACTCTAAAACCAGAATAGAGATTATTAAAAAAAATTATTACCTTCGTAGCTTATCCAGCCAATGTCCTTTGATTTCACCAAGTAGGTGAGTATCAGCTAAAATTATGGCCTTTAGGACTGAAGCTGAAGTCTCTTTTTCACTCATGTGAGCTCCACCTTTCACTTCTGGCCATTGACATTGAAAAATTACCACATAATAAATTAAAAATTCACAAAAAATTAACACTGAGCTGACAAAGCACAGAAGTTTCAGCAGGAAACAGAGCCTCTTCTTCAAAGGAAGATTCTTCACAGTGGTCGAGCTAGAACTCAGCATCGCAGTACCAGCATAAGACTCTCTCCCAGTGGCTCAGTTCTCTCTCAGGTGAAAACAGTAGGGCCTAGTCAAAGGATCACACTGGGCTTCGTATCAGTAAACAATCCCTGTGGAGAAATTACAAAATAAAGTAGTCATTAAGCCAGCATTCTCTGTGAAAAGGTACCACGTAAGGCCTACAGTATTAGCTGCTTGTCATGCCGAAAGATTTGGAAATATGTAATTAACCTAAAAAGCAAAGTTGGCCTTCTTCAAGTACGCAGCCAGCCATGCCGCTAAGCAAAGAACTGCACTCTCTCCTACCAGGACCAAGGCAACCAGTTTAAAGCCAGCCAGGATCTTAGTTCATGATGCTTTTTTTAAAACTACACACTGAAAACACTGTGAGTAGGGGTCAAAGGTAGGTAAAGACAGAGCTTAGCCTGAACAGCAGAAAAAAAAAAAAAAACAACATTAGGATCCATATCCTCCTGGCCACTGCAATGCCAGGTGCAACCACTTTCGGGCAGAAGTCACATAAGATGACTATGCCAAATCAATGCAATTACCACCTTTAATACGGCTCATTGTAATAATCTCCAAGAATCACAAGCAACTTACTATCCCAGAACAAGTTCACTGGAGCCTTCCAGGAAGACAGGCACAAATACATGACTAGGTAACTAACACTGCTTCTTTTCTAACAAGGGGAAGTCAAGAAACATCTGAGCCTCGGAAACAGAAACTACGCTAGAGCTGAAGAGAAATGTGGGAAAATGAAGCTAAGCTTACTGTATTTACTGATTTCTTCCACCTTGGATAGTCTGCAACCCAAACAGGGAATGTACCCCTTTTGAAACTACAATATTATTTTATGCCGTCTTAAAGGCTAATCCAAAGCAAATGTCTTCTCTCTGATAAGCCACAATTTTAACAGGGCTCATTGACTGTTTCACTTGTTTACAGGCATTTAACAGAAACTCATTATTCCTGGGGTAAGGAGGAAATACCCACACTTTCACAGTTCTGTTTGTCCTACAGTCCGTGGCAGAAACACTTTCCAGTGTAAGTGCCCACAAGAAACAAGTATCCCACCTGCAAGGACAGAGATACTAGCCCTTACTTTCAAGTAAGATCACTCGGGTTCCACGCGCAACCTCTCAGGATTTCAGTCTGAAGAGTACTGCATGTCTGAAAGACCCCCTTTTTACAGGTAAACAGTGTAGCATGGTCACAGTAAAAGGGGCTCCAGGAGACTATATAGAGCTATAAAGACATTACCTCACATGGTCATGAACAAACTTCTAGAGAAATCCAGAAAGTCTTGTCCCCCACCCAAGAATGGGATTGCAATTTTGCTTTCCACAGTAGAAAAATTCTAACATAGGACTGATATCCAGGATGTTAGCAATTACTGAACACAGGTACTCAGACAGTGATTAGCAGCCAATGTTCACTCGAATTGACTAAATCTGATTAGAACTGTGAATACTCAGTACCTTCAAGTATTTAGATCTTAAACATTAGGAACACTAGGACAAAATTACAGAACCACACAAAATTAGTGGATCTTTTCTAAAATCTGGTCTCAGTTACGTGCAGAACACAGAACAAAACTTACATTGCTTTACTGCCCTATGCCTTAGCCCATTTGACTGATTTCTCATGTAAATCAAAAACCAATGTGATTATTATCTTATTTTTCCAACCAAAAGCTCTATTTGATAATAGCCACTTATTTTCAAACACGACCTTCCCATATCACCACTATAAAGTACTTATTCAAGACAAAGAACCATTAGTCTGCATCATGTAACATTTCTAATACGCATTATTTAACATTAGCATGACTAATATTTAATTGCATCCAATTCAGTTCTATCTAAACTTAATTTAGCAGGAGAAAGCCACTGGCCAGACGTCACAATTTCACAATACAGAGGAGCTACACAAAAAGGCTGATTAAGTTGTTTAATATTAATCTCATCTGCACTTTAACTAGCAATAAAAATCAACAAGATCTTGTTTGTACATCTCACAACAAGGCAAGATTAAAGCACAGATGTCTGTTCAACAGACACAGAAACAACGACAAGAGACAGGTAAATTCTTAACTAAGCACACAAATCCATATGGCCTTATCCTTCACAAACTGCACCTACCCCAGAATTTGGAATTAGACTTTGGTAGCCCTAGAGAGTCTCCTCTTCCAACAAAAACAGTACTAATTTGAACAGAAAATGCCAGTAAGTTGTTTAACTTGCATTAGGCATGACAAAAAAAACCCTAAAAACCAAAAAACTCTAGGTCTCTCCTTATTCACAATCTACACAAAGCTTAAAACAAATAAAACCTGACATTTTGCTATCAATATCTATGCATTCTCTACAAGCTTTTTACTACATTATTTTTCACACATCAAATTTCTTTGAAGCTGTCCAGAGCTGCAGCAAAAAGCCAATGTAACAGATCACTGGAAAAAAAAAAAAAAAANNAAAAAAAAAAAAAAAAATCAGATCTTCAGAAGTAAAATGATCCCATCAACTGAAAAAAAAAACCAAAAACCTGCAATTAGTAAAAGAGAAAAATATCTTCAAGGCAAGACTGCCATTTTCAAAAGTCACAAGCAGCAACTGACACAACCAAAACCACAGAGCCAGCCATTTCTACACACTTTGCCTGTCCCGGCATTTCTGCTGCTAGCTGGTACTATTTTAGGAGTTGTGCCACTGATGTGGAAGATGCAAGAGGTCTCCCATCCGCACCCTACATTTCCAGCTCTCCTGATAGCGAAAGAAAAAAGAAAAGAAAGAAAAAAAAAAAA
>VYZV01029338.1:76538-99149 GCA_013401275.1 Pandion haliaetus | reverse complement strand
CTACACACACACACACACAATCTAATCCTTTAAACTATCATCTCTTATCTATTTTATTAGTACTTCAAAGTATTCTTTGCAAGCAGCATTCCTTAACAGTAGCCCAAGCACATTTGGAATAAAATTACTCTTACTGACTCTAAAGAAGAAGGAAAAAAAAAGCATTTGTGTACAAACTGCATTTGCAGCTATTCCAAAGGGATTTAAAAAGCACTTCATAATGCAAGAGGAACATTAATCTTAACATGCTGTTTAAGTATTAATTTGCTGTCAAATTGTATATGCCATACCTCTGGGCATGACACACTTCACTGTAAGAAAAAAATAATAATCCACAGACAAAGAGCTACAGAAAGTTGCATATGACTGGTGCTTTAGAGCATAATTACCTGGAAGATAGACACAATCACTGTAACTCACGCTTGGTGGATCAGTCTCAGAAGTAGTAGTGATGGATGGGGATAGCTGCACTATTTCCCTCTATTATATTAGCAAACTTAAGCATGAGGGGAAGCTCAGCTGGTAAGGGATACAGTAACTACAGCATTGTCAGCAATCAAAGAGGGCAAACTGAGTACTTTTAATGAAAACAAGACCAGCTCTTAGATTCCTGGAAAAGCTACTACTCTTCTATGTGGAAGTATTATTGCATGCTCATACTTTGCTGTCCCAGCAGTCCATTTCAAAATCACAAACTAATCTCAAAGAATATAAACAGAAAATCCACTTACTCTTTATGCCCTGGTATTATGCCCTGGGGCATGATAGAGACTGCACAGGTAGGAGCTGGCTGCATTACCCATCTTACTCCTGGTCCGGTTGACTATGTCAACAAAATGCACTTACTGAAGTAAGGAAGTTGCAGTAGTCGAAAGGCATGTGTAAAATAACCACATACAGAGTCCATTTGAGATCAAAGTGGATTTAGCTTGATTTTTATATAATCATAGGGTTATGCCATGTACTGATTCAACAGGAAAAATCCTAACGCCTTTAATCCCTCAATGGCAACAAGCACACCAGGTTTTTCAACCCATTTTACATCTCCTATGTGGATTTGAATATTTATTTCTTTGTTTATTTAAGGGAGCAAGATATTTCTAGTTTGATACATGGCATTTCATTTCACATTACCTGCTGCAACTCTTCATTTCTCTTAGAGAAGGTTTTCCCAGTCCACTACTGCAAATGAACATAGAGAAGCAGGGACAGGAGTGGAAGGAAACGTGGAGAGATAGGCCTTCCCTACCATTATTCCCTTACTACGCACAAACACAAAGTTTGTCCAAAGTAAATATTCATAAATGTTCATGACTGAACAGTGAAAAGTTTACAAATTATATATCAGAGATAACTGGTGACTTGTTCTTACCAAGTAACACACAAACTTGGATTAGATGTTATACTGTGCAATATGGAGATGGAACGCTAGTTAACCTCTGGATTTGCCTAACAAGAAGTACCTGGAAATGGAGCAGAAGCAGCAAGTAAACATCATATAGAGAAACATCTTTAACCAAGACCGGACAGAGAGCAACTAACTGTTCTCTGAGTTTAATTACCTCCTCTACATAACAGAGTTTCATTCTCCTATATGAAAAAAAGACACTTGTCTGTTTTTAAATATGAATTTTCCCCTCATTTCTGTGAGACTGGATTGCACTTTAAAGATTGCAACACACTATTGGGGATCAGGTCAGATGGAGCCACTGGCATTTAAAATGCAGTTAAAGGCTAAAACTATCATACAAACAGTGATGAAACCTAAGATAGTTTCAGGAAATGGGGATTAAATCCTTTCCATATCTGAGGTTAAAATAGAACAAGCAATTAAGAGCCGGAAAGGATATTTTGCAAAGGCTTCAGAATCTAATGTATTAGTGTGACACATTAAACAGAAGAACCTGAGCCACCAACTGGAGCCACGGTTCAACTGTGAGACTTCAGAGCAACAGCTCCAATCATTTGTGCTTGCCACGGGTAATTACTGACAGCCCTACCATATCCCAAAGGGCTAATGAAGTACCATAATTTAAGAGCCTATTAATTATTCTATATGTGTCCTTGATCTGCAGAATTTATTTCAAAACAGATGCACCCGAGTTGTTCGTCAGTAACACAAACATTTGATTCTGTTCCCCACGATAGGAGATGAACTTTGCATACACAGTCTGAACCTGAACTGTTCAGATGAAAAGAATTTGGGTGTGTGAGGAACATGATGTATGGCTTACAATGCTTCCACTGCTAAAAGCTTGAATTGAAATATATGCTTCTGAAGCTTTGCACAGAAAAAACAATACTGAAAATTAACAACTTCCACAACACTATATAATCTTTGATGAAGTGCCTGACAGGTTACAAGTTGCATTACTGGCTTTTATTATAGCAGCAGATACTAGGGAATATGATGGATATCAATTCCCTCCTTTCTTAAAGTTCACTGGGCATTTGAATTTTACCTGCCTCCTTCTCTCTAATACAAAAAGACACTCAGCAACTTTGTCTTAGGTCTTGCAGACCACACAGAACAATGGTCCTGGGTAAGCCTACACCACAGATGTAAATTTGCCCCAGAACATCAGGGAACTCAGAAACCCTGTATGCTGAACAGAAATACCAGACTAGGAACAGGTGGTGGTCATCAAAGAGAGAGATGTAGTATGTTTTTTATATTTCCACTAGCATGTGACCTGTGCACCAAAACAAAAAACATTTTTGTGATACGAAGCTGTAAGTTATGATCAACAGAGGATGGGAAGAGCATTGCACACAATGGACAGGATGACCACAAGGACTGGAACAGAATTTATTTTCACACATCAAAACATAAAGTCATGATGTGACCAAACTTCAGCAAAACAGCAGGCACTCATCAAATGGAACAAACTCCAGTTGAGGACGCCCCAAAACAGTATTTCATAGATTTCCCAGTAGCGTTCAATCTGTCACGGTGATGATAGAGACAAACAAGATCTTGTCAACTATCTCATAGTTATCTCAGAGATAGGAAAAAAAGTGACCTACTGCATGACACACTGGTGAATCTCACTTGGAGCAGTGCCTAAAGTTCCAGCCACCCAACCACTCATGTTCACAGAAGAAACAAGAAAGGTGCAAAGAAACAGAATGGAAAGGAGATTTAATCTCTCATTTATTTAACCTCACAACATGAAGACTAAAGGGGAAGTTTGTAGCTGTTGCATTCATACGGGAAGTTAAGTAAATATCACTGGACAAGCAAACAGAAAGGAAAATAGGAAATCAATGTTTAATTTAACAGATTAGTTTGAGGCATTTCTAACAATAGAATAAACCACCAGAATTGCACTAGTACTTGAAGACAGCTTCTAGTTCCTGGAACAATGATATTCTGGTATAACTTTCTAAATAAAGCAGAAGGAGAAAAAACCTAAATTACTTTTAATGTGAAAACTCATTCAATGACAAAGGTGACTGTACTGATGTGGTACCCAGAGAGCAAGGCATAGTGCTGAGCAACCAAGGAAGTTGCGTGAATTGTATAAGCTGTAGCACATTCTTTCAAAAAACACCCCCAAAACAAACCAACGNNNAAAAAAAAAAATCAACATACAGGAACACTTCAGAAACATGTCCGGAACACTAAGCTTTTAGCTTGCTATTGACCACTGACAGGGGCTTCAACAACAGCTACCTATTAGGAAGTGCCAGTGGCCATGCCACGCTCTGACAGAAACAGGTTGCTGTCAGAGTGGAGCAAGAGCAGAACTCCTGAGAAATACGTTGCTTTTTCTTGTTTAGAACGGAACTCATCTCAAGAGCTCTGCTTTGCTTTGATACTGTTCAACAAAATGCAGACAAAAGAGGTATTAGGTGCATAAAAGCAGGTATGCTGCAGCATTTAGATCTTCAAGAAACAGAATATTTTTCAGAGATGTGATTAAGATTGTTATTAGTGAGTTTCTGGAAATCTATGGTTTATGTATGAGCAGAAGGATGATGGCTCCAACTAAAGCAATCTTTTTCCACAGTTTAGGCCTTTTTAAAGGGGAGAATAAGCTTCACTTCATCCCTCCATGAGTGCCTCCAACAATGACTCAGGGGAACTGTCGCCAACAGAACTCCCTGATGAGGTTTTCCTTTCTCCCCAGTAATATATATGTGGGCTTTTTTTCCTTTAGGTTCTTACAGACACCCCATTGACTAACAGTAACAGAGTGTCTCTCCAGCAGGAATTCCAGAAGAAATGGTTATTCATGGCATTGCACTCATCACTGCACTGCTGAAGCTTACTCACCTTCTTGAGGCTCTTAGTTAAATACTAAGGAAGTTTAAGGGATCTTCTCTTTGACATTCAAAGGCATGCCATCACCTTGTCACACGGCCTGAGAGCACTGCGTGAGCTATTACTTCAAAGTCATTTTCAATTTTCTCCCACTCTAGTTCAATCCCATTAATTCATATTCATGAATTTATTTTGAAGCCAAATGTGTGTTAGTTGTAGACATACAATTTCATTTGCTCTCTTTGAGACCACTTAAATAGCAGATCTAAACCCATTTTGAATTTTACCTGCTGTTCAGCAGTGACCTCAATTTTTGATTTTGTGGCATCAGCAAATTCAGTTAGTTTATTTCCCACATCTAGGTCATTGGTGTTGGCTGGAAACGTAAGAGGTCAGAGCACTGACCTCCGTGGGACTCTCACTGCCAGCCAAATGTGCCTTCTCCGTTTTCTGTTGTATAATTGGGTTTTACTCATTTTAATCAACTATCTCTAATGTCCGAACTTCACATGCATTGAAAAGCAACCTGCCAAAAAAAGTTGCCTCTTTTTTGAGCTGCCAAGAACATAATTTCATTAAAGTCAAAATTGTCACTGTTCATATTGGCTAGACTCTGAAAGAAGAAAAAAAAGGAGAAACCAAACAAAGCAAACTAGATGGAGGATTTGTTTATAATTGGTATATCATAAGGTGTTGGTACCAGAAGAAGAGCAGAAAGATCTATTTAAGTAAGAGCTGACTGCTAAAACAAGTTACATTCAAGAATGCCACTTTAAAATTAGACTTCTCTCTGCTAGAGCTTATGAAGTCTTACCCTGACCTGTTAGAAAGTCACTCAAAGCATGTCTATTTATAACATGTTGTTCAGGGCTTTGTTCAGTCAAGTTTTGAGAATCTGCAAAAATTGATGTTTCAAACTACTTTTGGTACCTGCTCTGGTGTCTGACTTCCCCATGGAGAAATTTTTTTTTTTTTTCTTATATTGAGCTGGGATTTCTCATATTTCAATTTGCATCTTCTGCCACATGTCCTTCCACTGCACATCTCCAAGCAGAGTCTGATGCCATCTTCACAAAGACCACTTACACCCTTGCCAGCTCATTGACCACCTTAAGTCAGGTGTACATGTTACATTTACAGGCCAGTGGAGAAGTACACTATTGAAAGTCAGATGGAATGAAAAGACCGTTTACCACAGCTACACTTAAAAGCAATGTGAATGACTCTGCCTCGTACAAGACCCACCCCTACCCCCTCCAGAGTAAGCACAGCACCTGCAAGATTGGGGTTTCCTATGGAGCCAAGGCCCTAAGAGCTGATGGCCTCCTACACCAACAGTCAAAAGACAAATGTTCCCATCATGACTGGCACATTAAAGATTTTCTTTTGTTACCTTTTGGCATCACACTATTTTTCCATTTTCCTTTTGGCATTGTGCCATTTTTCCTTTTTCTGCCCGCCCCCACCCCCACCCCAAATCAGCTGAGTTTCTGTGATATCATGCATTTCCACTTCTGTTGAGTACATTACCTTTTATTTAAAATCACGGCTAAAGGAACCCTGAGTTGTAGATTTATTTGGGCTTGATTCCTAATAGAACCTTTGCTTAATCATTGAATCAGAAATAATTTTTAAGTTGTCAATTCAGAGACAAGTCCTTTTCATTCTGAAATTCCAAAGTAAAACAGAGCTATTACACAAACTATAAGAAAAATGGTTAGAAGTCCCAACATGCCATTAATGAAGGTCTAGCTAAAGATAGATTTGGAAAAAATCCTATTTTATCCACTAAATTGTCCAACAAAAATTTTTCCTTTATGAAAATATTAGTAGGCATCATCTCCTACCAGTCTGTGGAGCAAACCCAGACAAACTTGGCAACAAAACGATAACTGATCAGCCACCAGTTGATGACTTATATACTCCAACACTGCAAGTTCACTCTACATACATTATAAAAAAAAGCATTGCAAGTTGGGTTTTTTTCTACCACCTGTTTATCAATGTAAGAAGAAGAAAAAAAACTTTAAAGATTAATAGATCCTTTGCAAAACAATGACCATTCAGCCTTGGACAGTTTCCAGTAAACTGACTTTGCAGACAGAGTACCTGTAGTAGGCAAATGTAGATCCAGGGAACACTAATTTTTAAACAAGCCTAGTAGTTGGAGATAATACTGGAAATTCTACTTCTGGTTTATCAAACTGTAATTAAAGAAACCTGAAGCATAGATACCAATAAGCAATACTTTATATTGATGTAGTCATGGAAAAGACATATTTGAAGCTATTATGCAAAAGTCATGTCCCAGTCATCCTAGTTCCAATTGAAAAGTGAAACAAAATGAAACAGACTGACAAACACAGACACACACACAAAATCAGTAAAACCCAGCTACCACTTATCTGGAATGAATCATATTCTCATCACTTTCTGAGTATCTCTAGATGACTATAGCAGTTGAAGAGAAAAAAAAAAAGATCTGGAACACACTAAGTTTGACTACAAAGAGATTGATTTTGATTTAAACAGCCTAGTACACCCTACAGAATGCATGACTTTCTAAAACTGCGATTGCTGTAAGTGAGGTATTTATTATTTCACCAAACCACAATTCCCCACCTAAAAAAAGTAAATATGGCTATCAGTACTTTGGACCAGTCTAAGTTTTGTAACTACTTTCCTTGCATTTACAAGAATCACCTGGGTTCTCTCTCAAGATAGATCACCTGAATTTTCAAAGGACATTTTCTGAAACACATTGCTAAGTAGATAGGTCTACTATTTTAAAAGTACTTCGAAATTCTTCTAATTCCTTCCATGGGTAATGCAAGAGGCTTTCTGAATTATGAGCTATAGGCAGGTATTTTGCTGAGTGCAGCAAAACAAAGGAGCAAAACAGGGCACCTGCATGCTAAGAACCTGGTCACTGCTCATAGAATTTCATTTATTCCTAGCACTAGAGCCAAGGCTGATCACTCCCCTATGAAAACAGCTACTTCACAAAATCTTAGTAGCAATACATATTGTTGGTATTGTTGTTAAAACTGTGGTCTTCAGAATATTCCTTCTGTCTTCACAAGGCTTTCCATATGCTTTTCTTTGCAGCTAGCTCACTTGGCAGCATGCTACATGTTGGCAGTCTGCAATAACATGCAAGAAAAGTGAAAGATTGAGACAAATAATAAAAATACTTCTAAGCAGAATGTACAGAGGAGGGAAAAGTAACTGTGCAAAGATATGGGGAATTGTAAAACCACCAGTGGAAAACTCTCACCCTGTTAACCATGACTAAAAGCTCCACAGCCAAAAGCAAGTAGCAGCTAGGCTCAGGGATTAAAACAGGCCCTGTAGCCTTAGGCAGTGCTCCTCCTTAGGCAATGCAGGAAGACTAAGTGTAGATGGCAGCATGATACAGTCAGGTACACCAGCCTGAATGTGCAACCCCAGTGAACTGCCCACACAACCAAAGCGCATGCTGTGCAATCAAAGGAGACATCTTGTGCATCTTATCTTTATATTTTTCCTAGTAACCTTCCATCAGTCACCTACATTCCTAAACCTTTTTTTTAAATGTTTTCAGCTCCTTTAGTCATTTCCAGATGAAAAAAATGCAGCATAGGTTTATCTGATGACAACTCACAAGCTAGTATAGAAAGTCAATTGAACCTAGTCTTTCTCTTTCCATAAATGAGATGTTTCTGAACATTACATGTAGATCAAAGAACACATTCTTTCTTTCACTACTAAAAGTCCTAAATAAGGCAATGAAGGAATTTGGTCCAGCTTAAGTTATCTTAACACAGATGCTGTTTTAGTCTCCAAACGCTTTTTGAATAGGACAATCTTATAAATAGTTTTCTATGCAAAACTAAAACCTTTTCAATTTACAATTGCAAAATTCACTGCATCCCAGAAGACTTTTTATGTATCAAGAAATTGTTTGGCTATACAAGCCATAGCAGCAGGCACTGGCATTTGAAAGCTATGATGTAAGGACTTTTCTTTCATGCCCATGCAGAACCACTGGCCAGTGATTTAATTAACACAAACATTAAGAAATTTTATTCTATTCTCTCTAAAAAAATAACCAAAAAAAAAAACCCACCAAAAAACATTACTGAAGGGTTTTAAATAAACACTCTAAGATACAGAAAGAAAAATAAATATTGCCAGGGAATAGATAAATGTGCAGGAAATTAAGGGCATGAAGTCTTAGCTAATGCACATTTGGTTGAAATGCAAGAATAAAGTTACTGTAGTCTTCACCTAGACACGTAGAGGATGCCAACATTTATCACAAAAGCAGTTATAGGATTGGATCTGCTATCACCTATCAAAAGCTGAGCTTCATTCCTTATGTAGTTCATAAGAGTTTCAAACAGAAACAATAAAGGAAAGTTCAGCTGAACCTAAGCAGGGGCAGAAGAATGCAGCACATATGTGCCAGTTTTATTGAGACAGCAGTAAGTTTCCAAGGCAATCTGCATTAACAACTTTTAGCAAGTGCTGGTATTTTTTGTGCTGCAAAAGTGCTGTGTCATCTCCTACATGTGTATAATCATCCAGGTTGCATAGTCTTACATGATTAGACAACAGAGGTACTGAACAAACCATCTCTTAGCAGTAAAAAATTTCCCTCTTACTATTAGACTGAATTATGACTGACTAATGCAGAAGAGAAAATAATTCCATTAAGGTATTATTCCTGCCATCACTGATGGTGTGCCATAACAGACATATAGATTTGTGTACCATCACACTGGGACAGACCGCATGCTATGGTTTCTCCGGGAACATTTTATGAGAGCTGGTATGAAATATTCTAACTCTAAAGCTATGGTCTGTGCTGCAGTTTTACCCCTCCTATGACAAGTAATAACCTTTTGTGCATTCAGAGCAAGTTTCCTGGATTCCACTGTCAGAAGGGAAATTAATCCCTTTTGATGTATTTGAATCTAAGAATTCCTGCTTGCCCATGCTTGCTGGAATAAAAAAAAAAAACAAAACAAAACAAACAAACAACACAACAAAAAAACCTTTTCAAACTTCAAAAAGGCTTGATACACCCATCTGTTCCAGCTAAATTCTGCACAAGAACGAGAAAGAACTCCACATAAGGGGTTTGATCTCACACATCTTCAAGTCATTGGGAATTTTCTCAGTGACTTGAATGGGAGGAAGATCAAGCCCAAAGAGCACAGCAGGGCAGCTGGTTGGCCACAAGGTATTGATTGTGAGTCCTGTGTCCTTTTTGAAATAGTATGTTTGACCCTCAGGCTAAATAGGCTGGCACAGATATCTACACTGAATGGAATGCTACCAATTCAGGTATTCACTGAAAGACTCAGAATTTGGCACTTCTCTTCCTTCTCATGTGCAGACTGATGTAGCTATGCAGGATCTCAGTTTCAGTATGAAAATGTTTTTAGCCCTGAGTTACAGACAGCTTGAAAAGTCAAAGCCCTAAAGGCTCAAAAATCAGAAGGCATGCCAATAACAAATCTGAGGCTCACCATTTTTTTTTCAGACCAGAGTTGTGATTTTCAAACCTAAGACAACCACCATTAAAAATTCAGTAAGTCTTTTAATCTTTGATTTCATGTACTAAAAACAGGAAAGCATAAAAGTACAACTATATATTACTCTAAGTGGGTGATAGTTATGCAAGCCCCTTAACTCAGATATGAAAAAGAAAAGTTATTTTGATTAATAGGAAGTTATAGTATTCATTACTTTGGAACCTGAGTATTTTGCAAATGCTGTAACTACTGCAAATGCCTAAACACACACAATTGTTAGGTTAATTCTGACACACTGAAGAACTGCTTTGAATACAAGTATAGAAAACATATCCATATCAAAACACAGTTCACGGAGGATAAACACTCCTTCTGCAACACTGCAAAGACTTTGTGATATAAAGTCTAAAACAAAATTACAGCCATTAACTGAATGGGGCCATAATTTTAGTTTACATCAACATTTTCAGACCATAGCAAAAGTCTGGTTACTTTGAAAGCTATAAAAACCACATTCCACTAATCAATAGAAACAATGCCATGCAAAAATTAGAGTGGAAGAGTTAAAAATAGCTTAAAAAACCCTGACCTTAGGGCAACAATAACAGATTCAACTTTTGAAAATTTTTGGTGGGGGGTTGGGCAGGGCAGCAGTATTTTCATGAACAAGTTTGTTAATTCAAAAGTGCCTTTAAAAATAAAATAGGTCACTTTTTCCCCCTTCTCACTCCAAGGGAAAAAAAACAACCTGAAAAAAATATATTTCAGACAGAAAAAACTGAAACACTGCTGTGATAGATGATACATGATTTATACATTTTAATTTACTCTGTGTAATACACCATTAGGAAAGATGCAGCTGGTCACTACAGAAAAGGTCTCCTCTTTACTTGCAAATTGGGTCAGGTAGGGGGAAGTGTTAAACTTTCACAGAGCAGAGACAATACAGAGAAAAAAAAAGAGAAAGTCAGAGACCCATTCAATTGGACCCTACAGCATCAGTCTAGAGTGGGAAAGTCCTGTGAATAGCAGGAATAAAATTCAGTCCCCTCACATCCTCACATTGTAATATTTACAGCTCTCAAGAGCCACTACCAGTGTGGTGGGTTGACCCTGACTGGATGCCAGGTGCCCACCAAATCCATTCTATCACTCCCCTCCCTCAGCTACACAGGGGAGAGAAAATATAACAAAGGGCTCATGGATCGAGATAAGGACAGGGAGAGATCACTTAACCAATTACCATCACAGACAAAAACAGACTCAGCTTGGGGAAAATGAACTTAATTTATTGCCAATCAATCAGAGTAGGGTAATGAGAAATAAAAACAAATCTCAAAACCACCTTCTCTCCACCGCTCCTTTCCTTCCTGGGCACAGCTTCACTCCCGCATTCTCTACGTACCCCCACCAGTGGCGATGGGGAATGGGGGTTATGATCAGTTTGTCACACATTGTCTCTGCCGCTTCATCCTCTTCAGGGGCAGGGCTCCTCACGCTCTTCCACTGCTCCAGCCTGGGGTCCCCCCCATGGGACACAGTCCTCCATGGACTTCTCCAACATGGGTCCTTCCCCCAGGCTGCAGTTTTTCCACAAACTGCTCCAGTGTGGGTCCCTTCCACAGCATGCAGTCCTTCAGGAGCAAACTGCTCCAGCATGGGTCCCCCAAGGGGTCACAAGTCCTGCCAGAAAACCTGCTCCGTGGGCTCTTCTCTCCACAGATCCACAGGTCTTGCCAGGAGCCTGCTCCAGCGCAGGCTTCCCACAGGGTGACAGCCTCCTTTGGGCATCCACTTGCTCCAGTGTGGGGTCCTCCACCGGCTGCCGCTGGATATCTGCTCCACCATGGACCTCCCTGGGCTGCAGGGGGACAGCCTGCTTCACCATGGTCTTCCCCACGGGCTGCAGGGGAATCTCTGCTCCGATGCCTGGAGCACCTCCTCCCCCTCCTTCTTCACTGACCTTAGTGTCTGCAGGGTTGTTTCTCTTACATGTTCTCACTCCTCTCTCCAGCTGCCATTACTGTGCCCCCCACAACTTTTTTTCCCTTCTTAAATATGTTTTCACAGAGGCACTACCACCATCGCTGATGGGCTTGGCCTTGGCCGGCAGCGGGTCCGTCTTGGAGCCAGCTGGTATTGGCTCTGTCAGACATAGGGGAAGCTTCTAGCAGCTTCTCACAGAAACACCAGCACCCCACCACCACCAAAACCTTGCCACAAACTCAATACAACCAGGTAATCAGATTGGGAGAGAAACTGGCAGAAAGGTTCCCTCCCACGAGGGCAAAATGGAGAACAAAGTGGATTTGTTTGTAGACACCTACTATTCCTATTCTGTGCAAATGTTCTTGTCATTAAGAGATCAAAGGTCACTTCGTCTTCCAAAATTTAGCATCCTCTTACTGTTTTGGGGATGCTCACTGAAGAAAACTGTGTAAACAGGATTATCAAAAACCACTAAGCAATTTGGAGTCTCATCACTCTGTAAAAATGCAGTGATGAAGATTAAAGTGACTGTTGCAGGAAAAAACTGCTCAGCTCATGTGACTTAAGTCAAATCAGGATCAAAAGGGCTTATTGATTTATTAACAACATGTAATTAACTGAGAAGCAGAGAACTATATATTCAGAATCAATATCAACAATACAACAGATAAACGACAACACTAGACACTTACAAAATCTTAATGAACACCTATAAATGTCTAAACACCCTTCTGTAACCCATCCCAAAAAGCTGCAATCACCTGCACACATACACAACAGCCATGTGGGCTACACACGCACACCCCCCCCTCCCCAGGGTGCATGGGTTCCCTCCTGGCACATCCTCTCATGAGCAGTGTGGGTGCAGGAGCAGCACAGCACCCCCACTGCTGCCCAGCCCTTTGCTGGGTGCAGGCTGGGCACAGCATCCAGCAGGGAGGCTGCGTTACCTGGCCTAGGCAGAGTCTACTTACCAGAAGGCCACGTGGACTTCCCCACAAGCGATCAAAATCAAACCCCTGAACCCTGCAGACTAGAAATCCAAGTGCCTGCCTTATGCTGTATTCAGGTCTGTGACTAGTAAGATCATAGGGTAATTCAGTTTGTAAGGGACCTCGAGGTCTCTAGTCCAACGTCCAGCTCAGAGAACTTTCAGCTGTAGGATCAGACCAGGTTGCTCAGGGCTTAACCCAGTCAGCTCTAAACCCTCCAAGGCTGGAGACTGCACAAACATTCTGGGTAGCTGCTCCACCTCACTGTCCTCACAGGGGGGAAGTTTTTCCTTGCATCCAGTCTGAACTGCTCATTTCAAATTCTGCCCATCTCTCATCTTCCTGCCACACACTGCTGTGAAGAGCCTTGCTCCACCTGCGTGATAACCTCCCCATTGCTTTGGGCAGGTCTTGGGCCCTCCTGAGGCCATTTCCTCTCCAGACTAAAAAAACCCAGATGTTAATCCTGATTTGCCACCACAAACACAGTCCACCGCTACCTGAGCACTTTAGGCACTAGGATACATTTTCCTTGAGTTTCTTTAACAATTCTCCTGAAAAATAGTTCTTCTAAGACATGGACAGTAACACACAAAGCCAGTGCTTCAGGAAACGCTGTCAGGATGTTCTGCTTTACTGAAGACTACAGTTCACTCTGGGATAAGGAAGCTGCCACAGCTACCCAGGTTATCTAGAGATAAAAGTATTACACAAGACAAACCGAAAAAAGCCTTTCCCAGAAAAAAAAGAACACAGACTTTCCAGTGGCTTAGATGGAGAATTAAAATGACAGCAACAAGATTACAAAATAGAGGACTTCCACTGTCACCAAACAAAGAACGCCTACTAATAGTACAGTCAAGTCCCCTGAACAATCAAAAACAAAGTTGGTTGACTCTTAAGAGAGCATTAGGCCCTAAATTACCTCCAGCTCTGATCTCTAGTTGCCCTCTCAACAGATGACACTTCCAATATAATTCTACATTTAAACACCAAGAGTATCTAAATATCTTCTGAAGACTGACACTCTCCCAAAACCTGAGAAGGTATGGGGAATTTACCTGGCCCCCTAGAACGAGCTACAGAGAGAGCAAGTAGCAGGATTATTGGTCTGCAGGGTGTTACAGAAAGGTAATCTCACCCTAGTAACTTTTTGAAAGTCTGATCAGACCTTGGGGATAACATGATGGACAAGTCCTCTATGGCCAACAAGCACTAGCGGAGCAAAGAAATAGCAGGAGAAAGTAATAGCGACCCCTAAACCCACAAGATGCTACTTTCTCTTTCAGCAAGGGCCTGGTGCTGTTCAGAAGTGAAAGACTTATAGGTCCCATCAAGCCTAGGTATCATCGGCAAGCAAACCGCTCAGTCATGCACACAAGTTCCCTTTTATCCCACCCTTGGCACACCATGCTCTTACAAAGGCAGTCATCTTCCATGTCCCCTGCCTTGACAAGACTGTAAGTTCCACCTACTTAAAGCAGGGATTATGCCATTAATTCTCAGCAACAGAAGACTCAGAAATCCCTCTGGCTCTGACCTGCCATAACACAGGCCACATACCAAACACCTGTGGTTCAAAGGCAAGCTCTATAAAGCATGCTTAGCATCCCAGTGAAATCCCAGGGTGGGTGGCAGTACATTCTAAATAGTCTCCTCTCCTCTGAATGACCTGGACAGAAAATGCACTGCCAAGTGAATTTTTTTAAGGCTTTACAGGGATGCAGTTAACTCGTCTCACCTGGGAAAGCTTTATAGACCAAAGATCTTAACCTCTGTCTGTAAACATAAGACAAAGCAAGGGTCCAAGAATCAGAAATTAGTCCAAGTTGTTTTAAAGTTCATACATGCAAGGCAAAAGTACACCGTACAGCTAACAGGTGATAAAAATTGATATCTTTTGTAGATTGCAAATAGTTTCAGTGATTATGTAAAAAAAATCCCACCTCAAGCAAATAAGCAACTGTTTGAAACAGGCCTCTTATGTGACTGACTATTCCCTTTGCTAACTGATATACAGAAAAGATGTTCTACTTCTGGCACTCTTCCAATCTAAGCAGCATGCATGTCAGGCCGTCACACATCACTACAGGGATCAAACCAGAATGGTGTCAGCATACCATGTCTTTCCCCAGCACAGTTTCCAGCACAGATAGTCAGCGCTACAAGACAAATGACTGCTACAAGACAACAAGTGTACAAGGCTANAGACACAGAACAAAATGTGTCTAAATGGAGAATGAAAAATAATCTTACCCAAAACTAAAAATCTAAAAATGAGATGCCAGTGGGGGTCAGCAGAACCTGTAAAGCTCAGAAAAGTTCACAATCTGAAGTAGAAAGAACAAGATGCAGTTACCAAACAGAAATCCTACCTTTTAACATCAGTGTTCATTCTTAGCACTCTTGGAAATATTACTAATGTTTCCATACAACGAAGATGACAGGTACATGCACATATGCCACCTGCAAATACCACACCCACCACTAATTTTATATGGTTTGAATTTATTTTATTTAGAGAAACTTGGTATCTTTGTACCATTGTATCATCCTTGGGCCCTGAAAAAGAGAAGCCATCATTTACAGAGGCACAAATTCATCCTACCAAGGATGCAGAACAGTTTCCATGTGCACATCTTAGAAAGCATCCACAGGGGAAAAAAAAAAAAACCAAAAAAAACCCCAACAACTAGATTCTCAAAGTCACCAGACCAGCTTCAAAAGTAGAGACAGCTGTTGATTTAGTCCTGAAAAATGAGCATCATATTAAAATCTCTCTGTCCACTCTTGTCTCAGCAGCTGATTCCCATTCCTACAGATGGCCTGCCTGCTATGGAAGCTTTTCTGCAGCACCCTCTGCCAAAAACTGTGCCTGGAAAGTCAGCAAGCAAAAGGAAAGAAAAAAAAAAAAAAAACCAAACCACCACCACAAGTTGTGTTCAGGTTTTTGCAGATGTAAGTGTCAAAGCATGAAGCCTACTCAGAAGCCCCACCCAAATTAATGGGACCTTGGCTGCATCTGCCTGGTTCTGATAATACAGTATATGCTGGAAAACAAGGAAGCAATAGATTAACATATCTACCTGTTGCAAAATACACACATTTTGTAACACATTTGGGATGGGAGACCAGAGGGCAATAGCAGAGACTGTCTTTGGTGGGGGAACAGTTAACCCAGCCACCTGACACCATCTAAAAGGCTGCACCTTACAAAGGTGCATGAGACAGGCTGGCAGCTGGGACCCTTCATGTCAGCTTTGCAACCAGAGCAAGTGTCTCATTTCCCAGGCCTCTGGCCTCCATCTAAACTGGACTGGACAGCAGGAGCCTACATTGGTATGAGTCTGTGAAGTGTGTCATAAAAAAGAAATTGCTATCCACCCACTATACCTGCCCTTGTTAGTAAAAATACTTTAGGTTGTATGTCACCGAGTGCTGCGACATTGTTCCTGTGGCCAGCTCAAGCTCCCCCATTACATAGGAGATAATCGCTTCCTATTTTATTTAATAGTATTAGGCACATCAGTACTCCAGAAAAGCAAAGGGTTTTTTTGTCTTATCTCTGATGTCATTAAATCAGAGTTTACACGGCTTCTACTAGAGAAGACACAACAAAAGGGATGCATGAGGTTAGGCACACCACAGAAATGCACACTGAGAAGATCTGCCAGACAGCTGAAATCACCTGCAGGGCACCAAAATAAGTTTTATTCTCACGTGGAAATGGACATAGCCATAAAGCTGAAATGGATTTTGAGAGCAGAAATCAGCTTGCAAGTTATAGCTAAAATGCTGCAACTGTAGCTACTTCAAAGCAACTCAGATTTACAGCAGCACATAGAGCTCTTGATCCACCCCTCCTTTTTGTAACTTTAACAGGATAATTACTTCCGCAAAATTAAACAGATCTCTCTCCCCCTTTCCTTACAAGATTGATTCCATGAAATAATTTAATGACATTCAAACAATTATGTCACGCATAATTGACTGACCTAAGGTTTAAAGACATCAGCTATTATTAATGAAGTGTTTTAAAACACATTTTGCTGATGTGGCCACAGCTGGAATTTATAACAGAGCTTTACATGCTCACAGAGCAGTATAGCGGTCTTTTCCCAGGTTGCTACAGAAGCATTACATATAATCTATCCCTTGGCGGGGTGGGTAGGGGGAAGATGGGACTAAAGCACAGAAATTACACATGAAAAATATTTCTGAAATATAATGTCAGAGGTAGCAGCAGATGCTTAAAAGATTATATTCATGCTGAAATTTAAGCAGCAGACACAGACATTACACTGCTTTTTTCTTCTGCTGAACAGAGATTTCTGCGTAAGCAAAATTTCACAAACTAGCTCTAGAAGGTACATATCCATATAGAAAAGGGAAAGGTTTAAGTTTTTTGTTCTTGAATCTCTGTAGCATGTGCATGTTTTTGCAATCCATGACAAAATTCTGGCCCTATTTACATTATGTGTCTTGCCACTGACTCATAACAGCTTGCACAGAGGGAAGCAGCCAGCAGGAAGAAGAAATCATGGATATCAAACTTCACTTCTTTCAAATGAAACTAATCTACTCAGTGCCTAGATGTATAAACTTCTCAGTATATCTGGCCCTTACCTGGGACACGAAGCTTACAGCTTTTCTATAAGCCTGCAGAAATAGCCAATACTACATGACACTGGACTGGAGATAGCATAGCTCCAATGCAGCGTCTTCCATTTCCGAATTGCATCTTCAAGTTGCCTGAGTTGAATTTACCCCACAAAGAGGACAACAGGTTGAATTTTATTCATGTATGTGTGTGTGTGTGTGTGTATATATATATATATATATATTCTGATGCACATGCAGAGGACCTGATTCTTTGGCTGCTTACTCAAGTTTTAAAAACATGACACTTCATCAGAACCACTTGCTGTTTGCAGTGGTAGAAAGCCGAGACTGAATCAAATGTGACAGTTTTGGCTTCTTGCCATCACAAATACTAAGATGAGCATTCAAGAACAGCTAAGTAGATAAGACACTGTGTGCCTCTCTCATGGCAATTTTAATATTCAGACATCAAAACAGCAGTAAAAATCACTGACAGGAAATCAGCAAAACCCAAAGCAGTGAAGAAGCCATTTTCCACTTTTGTGCTATACTGTTTAGTAATTAACATCAAAGTTTTATAGGTGCTGGGAAAGTTAAAGACTTTGCTGATACTCTTGCAGAAGTGCCTATTACATTTCTCTGGCCTGGAAGGTGAAGGCAACTATCCCCTGATCCTGAATCCCCAAAGAACCTTCAAAATGAAAGTGCAAGCCTGCAAAAAAACCTCCAATTTTAGTACAGCAAGATTGTACAGCGAACTTACGCAAGTCTTCCATTTGCAGAATGAGGACCACAGATACACTGCAATTATGCTTAGGAGGGCTGATCCATAGGAAAACTAAAGTCTATATCTGCCAGAGTAATACCACATCCTATGAAGAGCAGGACCTCTCTCCAGAGGTGCAGAATCCCACTGTGGACTACAGTAGGATGCAAGTGCCACCAGGGTAATGCTATGACATGACACAGCAGTTCACAGTTGTAAAAGTTTTTTTTTTTTTTTTAAAGATATGAGGTTAAATTGCAGACAGCTAGAAAATTATCACTTCTAACTCAAGGCTATCTAGGAAAATGGGCAACAGGGCCAGATGGGCTTTTCAGAGTCTGCATTTTAATTCTGGGTTGTGTTTCTTAACACCAGGTTGTCTCAAACCCTTCTTCACAGCAGCAAGGGCCAGGACACAGATCCAGCCCTCTCCTTAAATCTTTGAACTGAAGGCATTTAGAAAAAGACAGTCCCTTCTTCAGCAATATGATTCAGCTATGGTTTTCATAACCATGGCTGTGCACATCATAGCACAACAGCTTGCCTCTGAAAGATACTACCATCGATAAGAACTGGGAGCACAGAGAGGAATTTAGCATCCTGTGTGCTTGGGTTTTTACAGATTATCTGGTTGAGCCCAGCCATGTCTGCCACCTGTGAGGGTAGATTAAAGGTAGTAATTCCGATATCATCTGTCCTAATGTGAGACATCAGTAAGACTTAAGCAAAGCTGTCCTAGTGTGAAGTCAGTGAACACACAACTCTGATAGTTACCACTAGCAGAGGTGTGCTGCTGCATCTATCACGCACGTTGTCTTCATGCAAGGAAACATCCCAAGAAGTTCTCACAGACACAAAATTTAGAAGCAGCAGCAATCAATGTTCCTGCTGGTCTCAATGCTGGTCTAGGGAGAGGTTCTCCATCAACCACTTCCTTTCAACCACTGTGACAACGCAATGTCCTTTCAGAAGAATTATAACTGGGTGGCAAAAACAAGATATCAAACAGTTCCTTGGTAACCAATGAGCAGGAAGAACTACTCTGAAACAATCCAGGGAGTAAAATCAGCCAGAAGACTACAATAAAAAACAAGCACACATTTCTACTGCAAAAGGAGAGACAGCCTGTAATCTTGCTGATACTAGTGTCGTCTTTAGTCCTGTTATTTATCATTTGTGATGTAGGAGCACTTAAAAACCTCAGGCCTGAATGAGGTTGCCATTAAACAACGATAATAAAAGTATGCTTCTGCCTCCTGTTGAGCTCAACAACTGTTGTTAAATTCTTTAGAAAACATTGCTGTGGGTACATTTTTTCCAACAGTCATTTTAGATACGTTCAGGTTGAGAGGAAACAAAAATTCTATTAAAAGTGCTCATATAAGTTGAATATGTCTTGATATACTGTGTTAAACACATCTCCAGATGACCTGGTTTTGGTACTTCCTCTCTCTCCTATACAAGTCTTCTTTTTTAATTGAATCTATCACTTCGTGTTATTAAAGAGCTAAGCCAAAAACATATTCTGTATCAGTAATCCAAATGAGAATTTGTATATAAATGCAAAGATCTATACTCCCAAGGATGAGGACAGAAGTCAGCCTTTAAGCCATGCGCCTAGGCACATTTGAGCCAAGTGATTATTTAATGGAAAATAATACACGGTTTTCCATAATGCAACCATTTCTTCTTTATTTTACTTTGAAGATTGGATACACTTTTGCACACAGCGTTTTTTCCCTTTGAAGTGCTAAGAGTCATTAGTAACCTTTACTGGCACAAGACCCATTAGATTTTCTAAGTAGTAAAAACTCTCTATTGATTTATCATTAAAATTAAATTAAGTGATACCATTTTAATATTGAGTTCAGTAGTGGTGTTCTACTATAGCTTGGCTAGTCAAGCAGACAAAGGCTGGGTTTCAAAGGGAAGCGCACACTTAACTATTTAAGCCTTTCCCATTTTGAAAAAGTTTTATCAACAATCTCCATGCATAACTGAATCCTAATCTAAAGCATCCATTATTCGGCTAGCATCCTTCTCATCTCCCCTATAGGAGGTGGAGTGAGGATTACACGAGATTAACATATTTCTTGTCTGCACTTGATTAATATCATTTTAATGGAGACCTGTTAGCAATTAAAATGAAAAAAATCTTTGTGGAGCAAGGTCCTCAAAAGTGAAAGTCTATCAAACTGTTGTGCCATCTACTGTTGTACTGTACCCTTGCTACCCTTCCGTAACCCTTCATAACTTGCACATGGCAGAGAAGGGATTGTTGCTAGACTGCGTTAAGTTCAAATAAGTGAGTACCATTCTTCAAGTGTCAAAGTTGCAGAGCAAGGTGCATGGGGTGAAAACAGAAGCACTGACGGAAAGTCCATAAGCGACACGGAACATTTGCAGGGAGTACAGACCAAGAAAGACGTTCCTTAGCCTTTCAGGCAGACACTTCCCACAAAAGTTTATTCCGTTTCACCACCGTTGTAATTGCTTGTTGCAATTGAGAACTGTCCAAACAGTATCAGAAAAAGCAATGTAAATAACAAAGCTTTATCTCTGATTTAACATCCATCAACTAATTCCTGATTTCATTTTTCTAATCAAGGCTGACAGCCAAAGTCTGCTTCTATTTTCTCTTAGGAGGAAGTGATTCATAGGATAATTCAGAATGGAGATCTCTAGTCCAACCTCCCACTGAGACCAGTCAGCCATAGGATCAGACCAGGTGGCTCAGGGCTTGATTAATTTTGATCTTGAAACCCTCCAATGTTGGAGGAGATTGCACAACTGCTCTGGGCAACTGCTCCAACACCTCACTGTCCTCATGGGGAAAAAAGTGTCTCCTTATATCCAGTCTGAACCTCTCATTTCAAGTTGTGTCCATTGCCTCTCATCTTCCCACCACGCACTGCTGTGAAGTCTGGCTCCATCTTCTCTACAGCCTCCACATAGGTAGGGGAAGTCTGCCACTATATACACCCCAAAACCATCTCTCCCCCACACTTAACAAGCCCAACTCCCTCAGCCTTTCCTACAGGAGAATTGCTCCAGCCATTTTGGTGGTTGTCTGCAGAAATCATTCCCGTCGCTGAGTTATACTGAGTTACACTGCTGCACAAAGCTGTGAATAAAGTATTTCAAGTCGAGAGACACATGTGAGTTTAGATAGACTGAGAGCAGTTCAGAGATTTAACAGACACACACAAAATCAAATTACTGGGAAAATTTCAAACCCCTATACTTGTTCTATGCAAGTAGTTCAAGACATTTAATTATCAGATCTCAAAGACGACATATGGTAATGTATTTGTCATTGTTAGTCCTATAGCTACCTGATGTGAGGAGAAGGGGTAGGAGGAGGGAGGGAAGACACAAAGGAAGGGAAAGAAGCAGCACTGTCAGTAACATACACTGTGGCTAAGGGAATAATCTGATGTTGATTCATGACTGGCCTATGGCACAGTTTTATTGTAGCCAGTGACCTACCACAATGCACTTCGGGGCTCTGAATATTATGCCCCATATTTCTTCTATTACCTGAAAGAAGGCTCTCATCTGTTACCGTTTCTAAGCAAGACCTGTAACTTCTCAGCAAATCCAGGAAAAATCCACATAGTTGTGCTGCTTCCTGTTGCACAGACAGCTGGATTTATCAAGTCACTGATCTCAGAACCACACACAGCAGGAAGTGGGTGACAACCTTTTTTCCCAAAAATTTTGTTAGAAAAATCCTGAAGATGAGTGTCTTTAACAGACTGATCCACCTGCCATAAACATGGCAGGGTGGGGAGAGATGGAAGGGAACCCTCTGTTTCAGGCCCCAGGAGTCAAACCAAGCATACTACTTCTATTTTGGCCAGTGAAACATCAGCCTCGTAGTAAAACCTTGAGTAACACTGCATTTCTGCAAATAAATAAAAGCTATTTGTTAAGAAGTCTATTCGTGTGCAATCAGGTATAACTAGAATTTAAACTCATTCTAAATCCTAAAAAATTAGGTAGTTGGTTCAATACAAGAGTTTTACTGAACTACACAAGCTCAGACTTTGAGCTGAAGAGTGCTGGAAATGGTGAAACAAAAGGGAGATAAATACAAGGATTTTTAGCCCCTAATCACTCATCAGATACCCTCTTGGAACAGAAGTACACTTTTGCTCGCATATCCATTCCATAACTTTTTCATCAATGCTGGATGAGTCAGTTGCAACAGCTATCTATAGATAAAGTATGCCCTAAATACTAGCACTGAATATAGTAGCCTCACGTAAGCATACTAGGCATTAACTGTAAACTTTAACAAGCAAGAAGCAGGAGTTAAAAACTGATTGCTCCAGCAGTTGAAACATCACATCATGATTTCATTTCCTCCCTAGCGCAACAGCAATGGCTACTGGGGAGAGTGAGGGGAGGAATAAGCAGAAAAAACTGAAGGAAAAACATTTTTAAACTGCTCTTTTTAAAGAAAAAACG
>VYZV01029338.1:49874-75279 GCA_013401275.1 Pandion haliaetus | reverse complement strand
TGAGTCATGAATAACTGAGCAGTCGTGGTGGGGCCGGGGGGGAGCTGTGTAGGAGTACTAACAAAAACATTAATAAAAGTACCATCATTCCTCAGCCTGCAGAGGTTTAAGACATGTCCACAACTAATTTTCAGACGAGAGGTTAGTAGAGCAGCTATTTGTGATCCTTCTTCAGACAAACAGCAGGAAGATATTAGAATTATTTGAACTGTGGCTCATCTTCTTTCCTCTTCACCCAAGCGCTCGCTACCAGACAATGGCTTTAGCATGTTCCTATAACATAAGAGGACTTTGGAAAGGATTCAGAGGCTATGATTCCTTCACTGCATCTCCGCATGATTGTAAAACAACAACAGAAAAATTACTGCCAGGTCACATTTTTTTCACTCCCCCCTTTCTGTAGCACATCAGATAGCATATTTGCTGACATTACATGGCCAATCCTCTACACTTAAAAGTGAAGCCATTTTTTGAATCAGATGTTATATCACTGGATGTATAGCAAGGAAACATTCTAGCTGCCCAGTACGCAATATGTCTGTAACATTTGCAGGAGTGAATAAAGTAAATAAAAAATTGTTTGACAATTTGCAGTTGTTGTTCTTTCACACCTGGACTTGGACATACTCCAAAGATATGAACCTACAACTGCCTCTTCTTTACTGTAGAAAATTAAGAAATGGGTACCAACACACATTAGTCTCAATGAAGTAGAAAGAAATTATTTGGGAACTTTCTACGTAATTAAATTTCTCATTTCTGTCTGATTTTACACAGCTACTGCATGAGGAGTACATCACTGCATATGCCATCTTCCACTTGTAACCACAAATGGGGAAAAAAGAGGGGCGGGGGAGAGGTGTGACCCTTTATTTTTTATTTATTATCCTTGCGCAGAGAAAACGAACTCACTGATGTGTGCATCTTAAAATACTGCTCTGAACACCTCAAAGAGAAACAGAGTATACCTGCAGACACCAATTCCCTGCTGTGCCTCAGGAAGCTGTTAATGCTATCTTACCCAACATCACTTACCCTAAGAAGATTACTGAGGTCTATAAATTACCTCTTTATAGGAATAACTGGTAGCATGCACCTTTTCTCTTTGAAGCCTGTAAGAAGCAGAATTTTTACTAAGTTTCCCCTTTACTGTTCATTTCCTGTTTAGGGCAGGAATCCTTATAGGCTTTCATTAGTCACAAACTTCTGTTCAACTCATTTCAGATTCAGAAACTGCCTACTTTTGGTTCAAATCTAGATTTTACACCTACAAAGTTTTCAAGTTTACAATTTAGGGTCTACTCTCTGTAATACAAAAATATAGCTGTTGTATAGTCCTTTTATCATATGCATGGCAAATTTGTTGATATCAACTCTTAATACTAAAATTAGTTTAGAACATGAATTAACTAAAAATGGGAAAGCATTAGCAGGACATATCAATATCTTTGTTTTTATCTCTAAAAAACAGTTTTTATGGTTCAGTTACTGATTTACTTAGATACAGAAAATACAAAATATCCTCCATATACAAACTAACAGGCTACTCAGAACAGGAAACAACAGTAAGAGTTGGCTTAATTCTACTTCAAGTCAGCAACCTTTAAAATGCTCAGGATTACCTATAAAATTCATTAATTAATATTTAATTACCTAATTCTAATAAAAAACAATATAGTAAACGTAATTCTGCTAAACAGGTAAATAGGTTTCTTTGATAACTAAATTCTCCCATTTGAATTCCTGTAAGTAGATACAGAGAATAATAAACCAGCCATGATTTTAACACTTAAGCACAGAGGAAAGTATGGCAAGTAATCTACATATGCTATCGAGCGTATCTACAACAGGATTCTAGTTGCCAATTTTGTTACAGAAGTGGGTGTATGAACAGTACAAACTACTTTCTCATATATTGAGCATTTAGAAAGTAAGTACATACATACAGAAGACTGCAATTATGGGTTGAAGAATGCATCCAATATTTAGTTGTTTATCAGTTTTCCAAACAGCTTTCCAGAGCTTCTACAGATTTTCTTAAGTTGCACAGGGCTCAATTCCAGATTGGTAGTGTTAGAGGGAGCTTTTTCAGTAACCCTAATGTACTACTGGTAGCATCTGCAAAGGCCCCTGATAACTAAGCAACACCGATGCGAGTTTCCTAATTACACACAGTTGCTCACAGAACCAAATCCTTAAAACTCTCAACAGCATAATACAGAATATCACCCTGAGACTCCAGCTGGTTTGCTCTCTACCAGCTTCTGAGACAGCACAATATGCTAAAAACATCATCTACCACTTCACATTTTCCCCTCCATGTCCCTTCCTGAAAGGAGAGGACTGACAACTGAGTACACCAAGTAGCCATTTAGTGCTATCGTTGGAGATCTTTAAACTAAGTAAGAGTGAGAGAAAAATATAAGTGCATTCAACTCCTCTAAAACCTAGTACACAAGTCAAATATTTGGGATTATTCAGGCTTGAGTTTAAATGAAGGGGTTTTTTTTAAGGGATATCAGAAAGCAAAAAGGACAACTTAGTCAAGAAAAAAAAAATGATGAAAATGCAGACACTTCAGAGCAGTACAAGCTAATGAACTGCATAAACAATGACAATATTATTCTCCAGAAACCACCACAGATGAGCAAATAGAAACCATCATTCAGGTCACCCCGTAAGAACAGGGCTTTAGCTAGTACAGTTCAGCATTAAACTCAAACACACAACCCACCCTAGAGACATGTTTTTAGCCAAACGAGAGATCACATCTGGGCTACCTCTACAATCATTTGCTTTTCTTGGGTTTCTCTAAATTCTTCACTTAACCTGCCTGTAATCCTACTCCAACAGTTACCCTTAAGACTCAGCCACCATATCCTCTCTGCACCAGCAGCTCTTCATGTAGCCAAATAGAGATTCCCCCAGGACTGGTATCACACAGGCATGGAATAGCTTCTCTGTGCTAGATGTACACAGCCAAACCCCAGACAGCGCATAGACTCCCTTGGCAATCCCAGGCAGAACACACATCTGACCCTCTGTCAGCCACATCTTTGCTCTCACCTTGGACATGGCACTGCTCTGTCTCTCTCCAGTTCTGGAGGGCAAGTTGCTGCCTGCATCTCTCGGCTTCTCTCACAGCTCTCTTGCCAAGCACTTCCCTTCCTGATCACAGCCCAACAACTTCTGTGAGCCTTTCTTTTCTATTTATAGAGGGTGGGGCAGCACCTGCCACTACTCAGCTGTAGTTTAGACACACCTGGTCCATCACCTTATGGTAGGGTACTTTGTGTTGCATAAACCTGAAACCATGCAGAGAAGAGAATTAGTATGTGTTTGTAATGTTTCACCTGAATTAAAAAAAAAAAAACAAACAAAAAAACCCCAACCAAACAGCAACACAAACAAAACAGCTAATGTCACCTAGAGCAAGACAAATATGCAGTACTTTGGTAAGTCTTAGATGCTATTTTTGTATTGGCATAAAAAAAGAGCAACTGAAGGCACTAGAGATCCCTAGATAGCACAAATGAAACCAAAAGCTTTTCTTTGTAAGTCCTATACACCTCAGATTAACAAAACAGTTAATTCAAGTCAGCATGAACCAGGGATAGATTTGTCTCTGTCCTTTAAAATACAATTCTACAATTAGCCTGAAGAAAAGAAAAGGAGTCTGTCTTGGCTTTCAACTCATTTGCCACTAGGAACAAAAGCTAGTCAAAGGCCCTTGTGACACTCCATAACTCCGACTCCTAACATTGCTAAAGGCTGAAAGGTTCAGGAAGGTGCATAAGGGAACATAACCAAAGAAAAAAAAAAAGCAGAAGTCAAACAGTGAAAAACAGAACATCTTAAAAAATGTATAATTGCTGAAGACTCTGTAATACTTTGTAAATACCCTACTACTTTCTCTATGTCTTTTTGACAACAGAAAAGCAGAGTGGCAGCTAATAATGGGGTTACATTAGTCTTAGTACTGATAAATCTCTTTGCAACAAAGAAAGTACCTGTCCTTAGATTTTCACCTGTATAAGCCCTGAGGGGACACAGCCTTCATAATTGTGCTGGGTTTGGCTGGGATAGAATTAATTTTCATCACAGTAACTAGCATGGGGCTACATCTTGGATTTGTGCCGAAAATAGCATTGATAACGAGATGTTTTAGTCACTGCTGAGCAGTGCTTACACAGAGGCAAGGCCTTTTCTGCTTCTCACCCCACGCCACCAGCGAGGAGGCTGGGGGGGGGCACAAGGAGTTGGTAAGGGGACACAGCTGGGACAGCTGACCCCAACTGACCACAGGGGTGTTCCAGACCATATGGTGTCATGCTCAGCATATAAAGCTGGGGGAAGAAGGAGGAAAGGGTTCAGAGTTGTTGTGTTTGTCTTCCCAAGTCACTGCTATGCGTGATGGAGCCCTGCTTTCCTAGAGATGGCTGAACACCTGCCTGCTGATGGCAAGTGGCGAATGAATTCCTTGTTTTGTTTTGCTTGTGCATGCAGCTTTTGCTTTACCTATTAAACTGTCTTTATCTCAACCCACGAGTTTTCTCACTTCTACTCTTCTGATTCTCTCCCCCATCGCACCAGGGGGCAATGAGCAAGTGGCTGTGTAGTGCTTAGTTGCCAGCTGGGGTTAAACCACAAAGATACTGTTTGGGTGAATTTTCTTAGGTAACTTTCCCTTTAGTGAAAACATAATTTGCAAACTAGTTCAGTAAGGGAAATAAGAGGAAGAGGGGAGAGGATTCTGCTTTCTTAGGTACAGATAAAACAAGGGGTGGGAATTCTTTCTTCTGCCTTTTTCAACTGCACCAATTTTTGTTCTCACCTAGGGATGCTCGTGCCTGCCCTGTGAGAGGCTGCATGGACAGCCAGGTCAGCTTTAGAGTGTAAGAAATGTGATGCTAAACACACATAAATCTCCAGACCAGATCTCTTAACAACACTGAAGAGAAGGAAATTGCCTATAGATTTCTTAAGTGTTTGAAGAAGCTTGTTGAATGTGTGTTATATTAGGAGTGATCATGTGGAAAGATGACTACATTTTTATGATGAAAAAGTTTCTTGTCTGGTGCATGAAGGATATAAGTGCTCCAGGGGTACACTGTGAACTCCCTCTATTCAAACTTTTGCACAGTCACAGCTTGCCACCAAAGCGCCTAAAAACTTTGTGCGAGAGTCCCCAGTTAGCTCAAGCAGGAGTTAATAGATGAGCAGTCCATGTAGAATTGAAGGCTAATGAGAAGGTGGAGACATGAGCAGAGCACCACCTAGAAGCTAGGAAGAAGTCAGCAGCAGTGGAATGAAGAGGCTGAGGCAGAGTTGCCTGACAAGTCCTAATATAACAATGTTCAGTTACAACAGAGTCACACTGACAGGCTGCATTTTTAGGAATTTTATTGAAGTTAAAAGCAATGCATCTTAGGAAAACTGATGGAAAAGGAGAGTCAACTACATCTTTTAACACCCATTTTCTACTAATTTAAAATAAAGAAAGGGAGAAAAAAATTCCTTTGCCTTCACTGAAGGGTATCTCTGAACAAAACAGACATGAAGCAGCCAGTTGCCTGCCTGGCTGCTGTCATCTTGGGGATTGATTTGCTACAAGATAACACCCTATCTGGCTGATAGCTGCAGAGAACTGGGGCTTCAGCCACTGCCAGATGACTACAAAACACACACTGTTCTTGAAGGTGTTTTAAGTGCACTGCTGTCTTACTGCCCATGCTTGTTAGCAAAGTCATGGGTGGCACAGCATGTAACTTGACGGTACTGTGCACCTGTGAGACAGCATATAATGCTTAAAAAGAGCCGATCTCTCTCAGGACATAAGGAACCATGAGACCGTGGACCTTCACAACCTTTATCCTGAAGACTCCAAGTAAGTTTCAGGCCAGAAGCCAGGTGTCGCAGTCCCTCTGAGGGTTGCAGATGCTGAATTTATAGCTGCCTTACATCACCACAACAGAAACTACCAGTTGTAAGGTACCAGTGAGTTTGGTCTTGCAGCATTATTTAACACAATTACTTCCTAAATCATAGTAAAATATGGGGTCCCCCAGCCTCTACCATACNGTTCATGCCAGCCAGGGAGACTTCTGTTCATGCCACAAACATCTGTGAGTTATTTTTGGCAACTTGAAAAAAAAAAAAAAAAAGAAATCACAGAGCAAATTTCCTCTTCCTTTATTACCATTTACACTTCTCCATAGTAACTATGTCCTGGGTGGCTGTGTGATTTTGCAGTGTTTGTATGCAACTATAAATCAGGTTGCATTTACTACTGGGAATGAGAAAGGCAGAGGAGAAATGAGCATACAGATATAGAAGAAGCCATCCATTTTAATAATAAAGGCAATTACACCAAATTTTCTAAGAACAACAATCTACAGCACCTTCTGTTCAGGTACTGTATTGACTTACATCCTGCTTAATAGGTACCGCAAATACTTTGCTTAGTGGAGTATGCCCCAGCAGCATCTGATATTTCTGCATTCATCTTACTCGCATTTCATTAAGATGATTGCCTAATCTGCCTCTTGTAATAATGGCAGCACATCACACATGACATGGAAGACCAGTCTTTAAAATGAAAACAAGGCTGCGGGATATTTGTTAGCTTCGACTTACCCTTCCTGCATCCAAAGACAATTTCAGGTTAGTTCAGTGTAGGTAGGAACTTCTGAAATGTTTGATAATTTGTTGGAACTTCGTAGTTTTCTAGCAATAAATGATAATTCTTTTTTAACTGAACACATGCCTACAGCAAATGAAACCTTTTAAATAATCTTAAGTAATATTTTGTTTCAAGGGTAAGTATCTTGTTATTAATGAAGACAGAGAAAAACATAGCACTGGACAAAAGATTTATACTTATTCTCAAAAGCTTTGAGGATGGTATAATCTTCCACTCGAATTGCCTCTGTGTGTTTGACAGAAAAACAGTAATGATTACATCAACATCAGCACTCTCGAACATCAGGACTGAGCCACCCCCTAAATACAACTCACAGGATTACTTAGACTGCATGCATTTCCTGCACCTGCTTTAAAGTCCATGGAAAGAAATGATCCTTCACACGATTTCATTGGGTTTGGGATCAGACTTTAAACCTTTCATCTCAATTAAGACAACACGCGTGGGAAGCAAACTGAACTGATGTACTTACTTCAATGGTATGCACCACACTGCAACAGACAGTGGGCTGAACTTGCCAACTCAGTTCCACACCATGTCCTGTACAACCAACAGAGAGTAAAGACTGTTGATCTTTGCCAGCTTGGGCCTGATTTAAATTGATGGCCTAGAGCTGACAGACTCTGCATCCATTAACATATTTCATGGTGCAGAGAAATGGTTACATACACATGTGAGAGTATATGACTTTAATTTGATAAAGATACCTTCTTACCCCCCTGTTGATATTGATTCCTTCAACTATGCAGAAGGAATTCTGTTGCCTGCTGATGAAAGATTATGTATAAAGCAACGGAGAAAAGAAATTAAAAAATCCATTGGCATAGACTCTCAACTCACTGCATGGTGCTTTACGGTTGTTGTGGTTTAACCCCAGCCAGCAACTAAGCACCACGCAGCCACCCACTCACTTCCCCCCCCCCAAACAGTGGGATGGGGGATAGAATCGGGAAAAGAAGTAAAACTCGTGGGTTAAGATAAGAACTATTTAATAAAACAGAAAAGAAGAAACTAATAATGATAACACTAATAAAATGGCAATAGTAATAATAGAAGGATTGGAATATACAAGAGATGCACAGTGCAATTGCTCACCACCTGCTGACTGATGCCCAGTTAGTCCCTGAGCAGTGATCCCCCGGCCCCCACTCCCCCCAGTTTATATACTGGGCATGACATCACCTAGTATAGAATACCCCTTTGGCCACTTTGGGTCAGCTGCCCTGGCTGTGTCCCCTCCCAGCCTCTTGTGCCCCTCCAGCCTTCTTGCTGGCTGGGAATCAGAAGCTGAAAAAATCCTTGACTTGAGACTAAATGTGACTTAGCAACAACTGAAAACATCAGTGTGTTATAAACATTCTTCTCATACCTAGCTCAAAAACATAGCACTATACCAGTTACTAGGAAGACAATTAAGTCTATCCCAGCTGAAACCAAGACAACGGTCACAAATCCGATTAACATTAATCAAAGTACAATGATGGGCTTTCTATCATGTTTGGACTGGAAGACAGAACCTGCACAAATCTGAAAATTGGAACTTCACAGAGCAGGGAGGAGGAAGAATTGTGGGTGAAGACCTCCCCTATCTACCAAAATACTGATCCGCATGGCATAATGAGGGAAAGATTGGAGAGCTCATTTCCTATACTGACTTCCCTAAAGCACTGCACACTAATAAGCAGCTGTCAGCAAGGTGGGTAGAGCAATAAAACCCCAACAGTCAGGCTGAACTGATACAGTCCATTACCTATTGAATCATGCCTATACAGGTCTCTCAATTGAATGATTACAGCAGTACCAATGGGCTGTGCACTGCAGTGTTGTATTACAGCTCTGGTTCATAAAATTTTACAATGTATAAGTAAAAAATTAAATGCTACTGAAGACATAAGCATTTCTCTTTCATACATGCACCAGACATATCCAATGATGGCTGAGGTTTAAGATGTATATATGATGAAGTTCTAGGAAACTGGCCAAAATCTAATAAAGATGGCCACGTGGATCTCCTAAAATGATATCCAGCAAAAGTCTTGCTTTTGAGTATTTGCAGCTGATCTTACAATTTCACAGCTATCACTGAACTACTGTTTATCCTTATTCTTTATTTTGGAAATAGTTCAATGAGCTTACCGGCAGATGAGCCAGAACCAAAATACATGCTTGCTGGCATGTATTTTGAAGCAATCAACTTAATAAAGAATATTGCAGCCAGAGCTGTATAAATGGAAAACTACACAGTATATCTAATTCTGAATGTGCACATAATCTAAATGCCTGCCATATTGACACAGTGTATCTTTTCTGAAAACTACACTTTTGTTCAAATAATAATATCATTGATTTTTAGAGCTGGTCAAATAGTAATTTCCAAATACTGATTCTCATAAATTTGGGTATGCTTTTGTGTTGTGAAACATTCACAGACCATCCCCATTATTTGCACATCTTCTTGGAAAAACGTGAAGAAAATTACAAGCAAACAGTCTCGTCTGTTGACTATGCACAGCATATCGAGCAGTGGTATTTGCTACTTGACATGCAAGCCTCAAAATTAGTTATGTGATTAATCTGCCTGCTAAAATAAGTACACCATATCAAAATACCTAGAATTGTTCAATTTTTGCTCTTTACTCTTGAGGCTTTTTTTGAAAGATCAAGCATGGTCAAATAACATTTCATCTGTACCCCTGTTGTGGTATTTACGCTTTCCTACCCTGGGGCAGCAATGCTAGGCCAGCTTTGTAAAATGAACTCCAGCATATACCCATATTTGCTCATCACAGCAAATCCCAGACCAGATTTCCTGCTGGTATAAGTGGGCTTAACCTAACAATTTTCACTCATTTACATCAGCAGATAATTTGGGCTGTGGCATGCACAAAAAATATGAATGTACACTTACAACTGATTTCTGGAAGTGCTCCCATTGAGAAGAACATTTACCAAATGTCGAGATCCCACTGAAATTTCTGAAATCAGCGAGACATAAGCGCCTGCATTAATCAACTGATCCTTTGGCCAACAAGGAATTCATTGATAACTTTTGCTGAACAGGTTCTTAATATTATAACAACAATAATAACAATAATAAATCTGTGGCTTATACCAGTAAGAAATAGCGATATTAACCAATTAATTTTTCTGTTGCTGTATCTACATAAATGTAAACAAGAGCTAGGCAATGAGAAATCATACTCCTGAAAATTAAACAAGCATCTACTCTTGTATCAATTCTGTTGCTAGGTTGTAATACCAAGACATGCATATAAAAATTGAATTATGATGATCAAACATTTTCTAACTGCCACAAAACTTACTGGGAATAGACAAATCAGTTCTCGCTTCACCAAGGCATGCTTGCCCCAGTTCATTAAACCAGCTGTACTTGAAAGCGACAGTCTGTACAGACTTCAGAACATGCTGTAAGCAACCAAGCTGTGTGAACTAACTCTTACAAAGAGGTAAACTCTGTAGACACAACTTTAATCTGTGTGTCTAAGAGACCCAGCTACAGCTTTTTTGGCAGTTTCGGCAGGATGCTGACACTCATGCCCTCTTCAAGTCTTTCCATACACTGCTGGAAATAGCATTCCTGTTTGTCCCCAAGTTTTCAAACTATGGGAATCGCTGACTGCTTTGAATAAAGTCACTCTGCACACAAAAGAAAGCATTCACTCCAAAGTAAATTTTGTTCATCATTCATGGACTGCACACATTTATTACCAATATCTTCTGTGTACATTACCCATATATCCTTATGTAATTTCACTGCCTTTATGGCTTACAACAGTTCAAGGCAGAAGTGGTATTGACATAATTCTGCTTCAACTGGTATCAGTTCTGGAAATTCAGCATTAGCCTGTTGAAAACCCATAAGAACGTCAGGCTGGAACTGTTTTGAAACTGTTTCAGAAACTACTTCACATTAAAAAAATTAAAAGCTGTAGCCACTTGCAACTGAGCTGTTTGTTTCTGGTTTTGTAATGCTCTATTTAAACTTAGGAAATGGTACACATGGCAAACAAGAAAGAAAATATAAATGTTTAATAAATATATGACAAAGGATCATCAAGTAAGGAAAATAATCTCATCCAATACAGCAATCACCAATTAAATAGCTTAAATAAAAAGACCCAGATTTAGTATCTCTGGATGCAAAGACTTCAGGAAATCTTACTAGCACTTATTGGGCCTTAAGAGGTTTGGAGGCCTCTGTTATATAAACATCCTGTCACTGGACAGGTATACTGCCACTTGTTTTCAAAGTTGTCTGCTCAAATTCCAGCCTTACAAACTACAAAAATCAACAGAAAGCTCTGGGAGAAAATTAGGGACAGAGTGACTAGTGATTCAAGGGTACCTGTGGTGGGACATAGAAGCATGCAAGTTTTAAGGCTACAGAAAGTGACTCTCAGTGTGAATTCCCCATGGAGAATTATAATATTTTCAAACAAAAGCAAGGTTTCTTTACAATATCAGCCAGAATAGCTGGGTTTTAAATATAGAAAACAGCAAGCAACAGGAACAGAAATAGTTTAAACCCAGCTCTCTCTTGACATGCTTGCATCCATGCAGACAGGTCCTTGCTTTTACAACCGCTTTCAGTCACTCAGTGATATTTCTGAGTTGCAGCAAACTCTAACCAGTCCCGTCCGGTCCCAGCAAAGCCAAGCTTAGTCATATGAAAAGAAAGCAGTGCAACAGGTTGCAGCACACTGTTCTCGCACAAGTAGTCCTGACTAGACTGGAAAAAAAAAAAAAAACCAGAAAAAAAAGCACATTTGAAGCAGGCTGACAGTTGTCTGATAGGACTGAACTGTCTATGTAAGTGTAGAAACAACACCGAACAGCTGTGTTTCCAGAGAAGTCCCTCCAAGGACTGTTCTAATGTTAATTACCGTTATCAGCAGTGACTTTATTTTCTTCTGGATCACTGAACGCAAAGCTGGCAAAGGGGAAAGATTGGGAATAGACAGTGAGACAGTGAAGACAGGATTCACAGTAACCGAGATTGCTTTGTAAACTGGGACACAACCAAAGGGTAGGTTAAATATCTGGGCACTGAGAGAAAGCCTTTCACAAGGCTACCTTCAGCTTAGCAGACCAGTGCATACTTTACTTCTACACCTAGCAGAGGAAGATACTTCCACAGAGGAGGATTCCGAATAACTACTCAGCCTACCGAAAGCTAAACTGACCTATGCTGCCTCTTACAGTTACACACATATTCTAAACTATTACTCATATTTGCATTTTATACTCCATGGTTCTCATGCACTGCTTCCTATATAATCCTACATATACAAGCATTCTGAAAAAGTTGGGATTAAATAGTAGGTCAATTGGCTTCAAGCGTTCAAGAAGGATGATGAAAAATTGGAGGACATTCAGAGAGCCATGAAAAGAAACATACATTAAAAAGATGAGAATAGGTTAATTCAATTTATTTTGCTTTTCAAAGAGAAAACTAGAAGCAGAGATGATTATGGTAACTTTTATGTTACTATTACCTAACCTGATAGCACAGTTCTCTTCAGCCTAAAAGACAAAAGGATGAACAATGTCCAAGGCTTTGAGTTCAAACCAGATAAATGTAGATGAGAAATAAGGCTCAAATCTCAAGCTGCAAGCACAATCACAACAAATTACTGTTCAAAGCAGCTTCTTTTTCATTGCAAATGTTTGAATCAATATCAGGTTTTTCAGGTTTTGAGGGGGTTCTGTTCTTTTGTGGGGGTTTTTTTTGGATCATTTTTAAAGATCACCTAATTTAGCCACAGTTGCTAGGCTCAAAGCTGGCCATGAGACTTCTATGACTTTCATTGCTAAGGTACACAAAGTCAGACCAGCTGGTTTTGCGAAACTTAAAATTTATAAACCTACAAATCCTCTGGCTGTGTATTCTGCTTATGGTGACAGACCCCCAAGCAAGATCAGAGCTACACCTGGTAATCCACATAAACTTTGGAAAGAAAGTCCCTGTCTCAACTTAAAACCTCCACAGGTAAAACAGGTTTCACACTGCAGGGAATAAGATGCACAAAGACGAGAGATGACATTGACCAAGGCGAGTTCCAGCTTTCCCAAAGACACAGTCTGCCCCAAAATATGAATCAATTCACTGTTAACACTGGTGTCATATTAACTCTTATTTTATCAGAACTAATTAGCCAACCTTAGGTTGTGGTTGACTGAATCAATGCTGTGCAAGGACAACAGAACCTTCAACGTCCCTTTTGTATCAAAGCCTTACCTATACAGCAAAGAAGAAAAGAAAGACACCTGCTACATACAGCACACGTAGAAAGAATTCCCTTCAACTCAGATTTTTGGTCTATGTGTTGGTAGATGAAATTTTTCCCAAATGCTCATATCACAACAGCTATCACTTTCAGACATCACTTTCCAGAAGCTTTCCCAGAATTCATCTGACAATGCTGAAATATGCTACATGCATCCACTTTACTGTCTGGACAATTAAAAATACAAAACAACAACCCACCATCACCACCTTTTAACAGAGCTCTACAATTTTTGAGCCTCAGTTTGGAAAACCCATGTCCAATATTTTAAAAAATAGAATTAATTGAACATAAAGTATTGTTTTAGAAGTATCTTTTTACCTATAATCCTAAACTGTCAAAAGTCTTATCTCCAGTCTTCTGCAGGGACCAGAACAGTCTGCAAGTATCATTTGAGATATCCTACTACATTGGGATGTTACAGGACAGTGGATCAATTGTCTTTTAGGCCAATAGCCTACATATTTCCTACTCTTGAGTCAAGAGTAGAAATTAATGATTTATTTCTCTTCCAAAACATTTATATTCACAGTCAAGGAAATAAAATTTGTGATGCCAAAATCTCGATAGCATACTATAAATATATTTATATGTTTGTGTAATTATATTTATACTATACCTGAGGGATTCCAACTCTGCAAATAAATCTTGTTATTTTCTACACTATGCAAATAAACATTCTATAGTAGAAATAAATCATTTGTCACACTACAGAAACGTTTTCCTCAAAAGCAGTAAATTATTCCATGAATACCAATGGTGTATCAGACAGCAATGGTCAAGTCCCACCAAGCTGTGGCAAGTAGTAGCTTCCCGTTAGCTGGCTACCACAGCTTACTGCAGGGGGAAAGAACAGGAAAAAGAAAAAGCACTCAGTGAGCAGTGGGACTGGTGAGCTGTGTGTATATGCTCATAACAGTAGTCTGCTGGGCTGCGCGCAGGGAATTGCCAACATTGTGCATTGCAGCTTAAGAACCCTGCAGCGAACGCTGCCCAGGCTGGTTTTCCTCCACTGCACAGTGCAAATTCATCCCTGCTCCTGAAGGAACAAGACATACAGCATCATATCTGTAGTTAAAAAGAGGAGGGGTAGACAAGGCATTTTAGCTTTATCTGAGTTTGGGGGAAAACAAGTTTGGGAAGTGTTGATTTTCTGCCATGCAGTATTAATCTTAATAAATTCAGCAAGGCCACTCTCAATTTAAACATATATAACTGTGAGAAGAATTAATCCTGAGTTTAATTTAGTTAACTTTCTTTAGTGGCATCACTTCGATAGCATCCGGGCATCCTGTATTATTTAATTGCATTTATCCTCACAATAGCCTTGCGAAGAGGCAAACACTATTATCGCTGTTTGACAACTGGGGATCTGAAGCACAGAGAAACTAAATGACCTATTCAAGGTCACAGAGGAGTCTGTTTCAGCATAAGCACTAAATCCCAGATTTGCTGAGTCCTTTGACAGCACAACCCACTAGGACTACCTGCCTGTGTTGTCTGTTTACTGGTAATGGCAATTCTTCCTGAAAGGACAAATAGTATTTGCCTTATAATTGCCATAAACTATTTCTCTGTAGTCAGAAGAAATTAGGCAAATGAGACAAATCAAAAATAAACTAGGAAAAAGAATTCGACCTGAGATATTCTACATAGGACTATAAATACAAACAAAAATGGAAAGAAATCATTTTCCTACTTCATAAAGGCACTATTTTCTTCTTTCCAAATATAAACTTCCTGATGACAGCAGTGCAGCGTAAACAAAGAGATAAAAACCAGCATGCCTCACATACTGAAGAAAAAGGATTTCCTCCCTTTCCTTTTTTTCTTTACGCTTGTTTCATCTTCCGTCTCCTTGCTTCTCCTCTTCCTTTCATTAAGGAAGATAAGTCATAGCAATGAAGTTACAGACACCTGTTTCCCAGTTAATTGCTAGTAAAGGCATTTTTACCATTTCCCTGAGGGTGATGCAGCTCAGACTAAAAATATTTCACGTTCAAATAAGTGAGCCTAGCTCTAGAGCTGCTGGGACATGCTTTGCTCAGAGCTAACCTGTCTTCAGAAGGATGTCTGTTCACAAAGTAGTGTGGACTCAAGGGAGGATTCTGGGAGACATTTGAATAACACATTTTAGGAAAAATAATGTGAATAGCAAAGAAGGTAATTGAAAAGGTAACCAGGTACGTGTCTCAGGGAAGGCAAACACATACAGAGGTAAGTTAATTTACTGAAAGGTCAGAACAGAATCAGACTTTCGCTCTCCTTGTGCTTGCACAAGGAAAGCAGATACCAGGAGAAACATACAACACCAAGCAAATAATTTGCACGATAACTGCCATAAAGAATCGGCAACTTGCAAAAAAATGGCTGCAAAGGGAGCATGGAGGGCAAAGGGGAAATACGGATTAGCGAATGAAGCATCAGTTTGAACTGAGGAGCTAGAGACTATATGCTAGTTTGCCAGTGCCCCATAAGCTATTCTGAACACATTGTTTCCCTCCCATCCTTCAATTTCCCTACTTGTAAAATTCAGGACAATTATTATAAATGCAATCACAAAATAATAACGCTGGCATTGCTGTGGAGCTCCATGCTGTGGAGCACTTGGATTTCTGCCAGCAAAAAAAGCTAAATATTATTATTTATGAATGAATATCTCTAAGCACCTTAAATTTCACTGTAATGACAGAGGGAAAAAAAAACCCCAAACTGTTCAAAAATAGAGAAAACCAGTGACTCCCCCTTCAGTGCTGCATGATTAGTGTTCCTGCTCTCTTAAGACCCTTGCATATCCCAACACCACAATGTCAGCATACATTCGCTGCAGCAACAGATGTTGATTTTATACAAACCTTCCCTAGGAAGGGAGTTTCTCAGCACTGTCCCCATAGCAGAACAGGTGGAGCTTGAAAACTAGCTTGAGATCCCTGCTTCAGCCCAGGTCTGTCATAAAGTGGCAGGGCTACAGCCACAACCCAAGTTCACTCAGCCAATTGCCTTTTGACAAATGGCCTCTTCAGGAGAACTGGCAGCTGCTACTGCTTAGCATTTTGGGGCTGCTCTAATCAATAAGGCAAGTGGTCAAAGAGTCAGAAAGAGCCATAGAGTCAGAAAGCTGCAGCCTGTTCTCCAATTTCCCCAGCAGTGGTCAGGATACAATGGAAAACTCTATCTTACTGTGTAGTGGGTATTCTTCTGAAGCCATTTTAGACTGCAGTAACACAGAGGTTGTTTAGAAAAGTGCCTGACTCATTCAAAAGAGAGAATGCTCAGTTTAGCAAGGTTGGGGAAGAGGTGTGACAGTTTACAGGTTTTTACTACAACATTTGAAATATCAAATTATATTCTGTAGTTTAGATCTACCTTACATGGTGACCACCTATCCGTGACAGCTCTAGTCAGTCCTCCTTAATCATTTTTCAATGCCTAATTACTTTTAGTGCAACTGTACAAACCTCCCCTACCAGCTCTTCTGATCTCAGTAGCATCCCTCACATAAGTAGGGTCCACAAATGTTGCATCTGCATATGGACTAGAATGGGTGACTTTCTTGACATTACTGTGCATTACGGGCCATCTAAAACCAGCTGAAACAGAGGTACTGCCTACCCCACCTTACGATCTTGGTCAGTAATGACCAAGGCTTTTTGATTTTCAGACTTCCAAAAGTCTTCTGGTGGAGGTATGAAACCAGAATAGCGAATTTAAACTTTCTGTTTAAAAAACAAATCTGCCTGCTTTGCTATACCCTGTTTGTCAATTGCTTTGAAATAGCTCACAGAATTGAAGAATCCATAAATAACATTTAAAAATTAAGAAATCCTAAAACACGCCCCCACAGTATCTAGATTAGCTTTATTAGAAGAGTGGAGCAAATAATCTTTCCCAAGGTCATTGCTACAAATTAAACTTGCAATTTGTTGGAATGATTAAACTCCCCAAGGGACAAAGATAAATCTCTCTGGTATATGGGACATCCATGTTAGCTCATTTCACACTGCATATTTTCATTAGCTGGCACTGTGGAATGCGCTCCCTGTCTCCATATGCTCCAATTTTCAAACTGTCTGCAGATTTATGCAACTTTGGCAGGTGAGCGATTCAGACCCAAATTTGGGAAATCTTTCCCTTGATGTGACATCTTGGTGTCACTTTTTCTCCATTGCTTTTGCCAGCAGACTTCCCTCTGGGGCCAGCAGGAGACCACCCTGCTGTTGCATAACACCATGGGATGTGATTTTTACCTTAAATTGTGCAGAAGCCAGTTTATGCATAGGTGAGAATAACTACAGTTGTTACTGCATTCATCTTTTTGCTGACCTTTAAGCTTCTCTTGTTGCAGTATGCACACTCTCTATGCTCACTGAGCTTTCCTTTTGAATCAAGAGGTGAAACCTTATGATAGAGGTTGCCTATGTATGTCAGCTTTTGTGAAAAGAAAACATAACATTTACTTTTTGTATTGGAGCAAGGCACTTGGGAAACAGCCGTCATGCTCTTTAAATATGAAATTCCTTTTGCCCAAAATTGCTGCTGTGGCTCTCCAGCATACATTCATTTTCTTATGGGGTTTCTTTCCAGATCCTGCTGGAAGGATAAATGAACTGTCTTTGCAAAAAAAAAAAAAACCAAACCCACAAAAAACAACAAGGAGTAGCAAATGCTGCTTAATAAGAAAAAGTCGAAACGGTACAGAAGAACATTTCTTTCTAAGCCTGAAGAGAATGCAAAAGAATTAAAAGAGCAGGCAATAATAATAAATATTTTGTGATCTAATTTTTATGAATCAAAATCATGATGGACAAAGTACATTTGAGGGAAAAAAAGAGGGAGAACAATATAGATGCCAGGTCATTGTATCTTTCACTTTAAAATTGGTATCCAGACCAAAACCAGGTAGTTACATTTAATTTTAAGCTAATTTATAGAGTAACACTCTATTTAACAGACAGAAATGACCAAGTTTGGTTAGCCTGGGGGGTCAATCAGGGAAGAGGAAGCTCAGCAGTCAGTCAACAGAGAGAGGACCCGCCAGTGGGGAATCACGCAGAAAGGCCAGCACCGATGCATGGATTGGTCACCATCAGGAGTTAACCACGGTTCCAGGGCTGAAAGCCACTCAACAGGCCCATTAAGAATTGGCTACTGAAACTTCTTTGTTGGAAATTTGACTAGAGCAAAAACGTTGCCCATTTCTACTTTGCTTTGAAATCACATATTTTTGCAAAGGGGGAGTAAAAAAATCTTGCCAACGCTACCTTTCACACCAGATGTACCTTACTAGCTTGTAACATGAAGTCAATTTGTAAAAATACAGCCATTTGTGAGTTACGAGTGAAATAGTTGGAACCCATTTATGTTTTATTGTTGCTTTTTGTTGACTGGGGGCAGATGGGGAGAGGTGTCGTATTTTATCCCTTCAAAGACTTGACTGTCTTTGATCCATTCCTGTGTAATACAGTTTTCCAGTAAAGTAGGGCTGTATGGCACAGGATGCAGGATTAGTTTCACAAGAAAATCTAGGAGCATATTGGCAGTCTTAGAAAGCAATGAGGCATCAGAAGAGTCTGGTTCTAAAGAAACAAAAAAAGCTTTTCCAAAAACCCACAGTATCACATGGGGTTTAGAAACTTCTGAGGGGAGAGGCTGGAACATCTTGCTTTCAGCAGCACTGAAGTTTCCTCACCCGAGTAGCAGGGAAGCAGCCTCCAGGTCACTGAGCTTATTCCCTGCAAGGTTACCTCTTCAGTTCTGCTACTTCCTCTGCTAAATACAGGTGAAAGCTGGATCAATCTAACCATCACTTCCATACATAACTAATGCCACAGCTTCTCTTCACATATAATGTGGATGCCCTCAACCATCCCAAAGCTAAGGGAAGGGGAGGGAACTTGTACTCTCCCTGGGTCTTCCAGTCCCCAGCCCCAGCCATTTGCAGCACAGGACACTGGTTGGCAATATGTGTTTTCAGTTACTTCATCTAATGTTTTTATGTTGAGGCAGGGATTCTTGTTCCTCCAAGCTCTTCACTACTAACATTAGTTTGATGTCCATGTTCATCTCTAACCTTCTCAATGCAATTCTACAACTGTTATTTGGACAAGCAAAAGGGGGCGGGGAGGGGGAACACAAAAAGAAAAGAAGGCAGAAAAGCAACTAACAAAACATAAGAATCTGGCTGGCACCTTATTAATGCCTCCTTTAAGTAGCCAAACGCATGTCTCAATAAACCTCATCCATTCTGGAGTGCAGTATTTTTCATCCTTATTATTTCCAATATTTTGCCTGTCATTTCTGAATGGTTTCTCAGAAATAAAAGCTTGTCCTTGAGAAGCAAGAAGAAGTTACTATATTTTCAGCCTGAATCACCTCATAATATAAGCGCTGAAACGCTAGGAATAATGTAAACTCTACAGTAAAATACAATGATATAGTATACCTAGAAATACCTCAGCTTAATAGGTGTTGTGCCATTAACAGTGGATTTTATGGAAGCTGGTAGATGTAAATCTGTCAGGTAGACAAAGATTTACAGTAATATCACCTGCAGTGGACGATTTTCATCACATTTAGGACTGTCAGGCAACTAGTGTGTTTTCTTCAGTCCCTTTAGGCATGAAGGCCCCCTCATTTTATTTAAAGGCTGGTACGTTCACCTTCAGGCCTTCTGCACTGACAAAGCTCTCCAATGCCCTGTCCCTTTTTATAGATACAACACAGCTCAGGTGGCTTTGCACATTCACGCCACTCCTTGCCAGAGAAAAGCCTTATCGCACCTGTTGGACATTAGACAAGCAAGACGCAAATCCATGGAATATACATTTACAAGGTTAAAGCAACGTTTTCAGTACAGTGCCTGCAGATTCCCAGGAAGCAGAGTGAACAAGATCTCCTTTTCGCCCAGGCATCTCCCGAGGGGACAGCAGTGGGGCAAGGGGGCTGAAACCCTTTTTGAAAGTTAAGAAATGAGTCTGGAAAGTACATATCCACACGAGATGCAGGGAACAAGCACTTAAGGGACACTACACACTTTTGAAATGCAAATAATAAAACATCTCTGCCTTATATCCATTACTGTTTCACTTTAAAAAATTTTAAATCACAGAATTTTTAAAAGAGAAGTTTGAAAAAATATTTCATATAAATTCAAGGCTTGCATGAAACAAACTTTATGAACTTGAATTAGATGTAACGGTGAAGGGAAACATGACTAAACTCAACTCAGTAATGCGACTGAACACACACAGTGCCACAGGCAAAGGCAGGCTATGTAACACTGCAGGCAGTCTGACGGGGTTGGCTGGTTGTTTTTATTTAGCTACATATTTTCTTTTACCTTTCCTACGTGCTCAAAGATTCGTTTCAGCTTCTGCGGGAGTGATTCTGACACCAGAGAAGAGGCTTTGGCATTACAGACGAGAAAGGGTTTACAGAAACACTGGGCGAAGGCAGTGGCGCGCAGGTGCTGGCGGGGGGCGGCAGGGCGGCCTCTGTGGGGAGCGGCCGGGGCTGCCCCGTGCCGGACACAGCCGGTTCCAGCCGCCGCGCCGCAGGGCAGAGCTGAGCCGCGGAGCCGCGCTGGTGGCGCCTCAGCATGGCTGACTGGAAAGCCGCCGCGGCAGGAGAAGGCTTAGAGTGGCTGGGCGAGGGCCATGTGGCGGGGCCGCTGGGGGGGGGTAAGGCGGGCTGTGACTGACCACACAGCTGCTGTGAAGAAGCCGTTACCCTTAACAAAGCGGGCTAGGGCGTGGCCTTTGTTTTAAATGGACAGCTGTCAACAGCTGAGTGGATCGGCTGGGGCAGGGAGGGGAGTGAATACCTGGGTCAGTCCATCACAGAGTATAAAAATTACACAACTACCAAAAGTATTTTGAAGAGAGCAAGAGGCTCATTGAGCTGGCCTCAACTCGTATGTGCCTCCCTGCGGTGCCCCGTGGCCTGACGGTGAGCATATTACAGGGACTGGTAATGGGAATCACACTGATGTTATGACTGAACTATTTATGTTGCAATTGCTATATTTTGCTAAGAGTAACTTATATTTTTGTGGTTTATGCAGTATGTTTTGTATCACTCTGCTAAATCAGAAATCCTGTGTAACATCAACTGTCTTCAAATAAGTAAATTTGACATTAACCATGACACTATCTGTGTATGGAATAGCTAAAGGGAGCTGGTCAAGAGCATTGCATTCTGGCACTCTAGGAAAGTGTACTTAAAAGGCAAAATACTGCCTGGCAGGGGGAAAATCTGTGAGGAACAGCCCTGCAAGCACCAAGGAGAGAGAAGACAGAGGAGGAGAAGAGATGCTCCAGTGCTTGGATAGTGATTCCCACATAGTCCCTGGAGAAACCACACTGGACCAGGAATCTATACAGCAGCCATAGAGGATCCCCCAGAGCAGGTGGATGTGCCCTGAAGGAGCTGTGAAGAGCCCATGCCAGAGCAGGGGGCACAGAGGAGCTGTTATGGACTGACTACAACCCCCATTCTCCATCCCCTGCATCGCTTGAGGGGAGGAGGTAGAGGGGTCTGGAATGAAGGTGTGAAGTTGAGCCTGGAAAGAAGGGGCAGGGGATGATGTGGTTTATGTTTGTTTCTCACCATCCAAATCTATTTTTAATTGGCAACAAAATAAATTAATCTCCCCAAGTTGAGTCTGTTTTGCCTGTGACGTTACTTTGTAAGTGATCTCCCTATCTTTATCTCAACACACAATCTTTTTAATCTTATTTTCTTCCCCTGTCCTGTTGAGGAGGGGGAATGAGAAAACAACTGGGTGGGCACCTGACAAGTTGGCCATGGTAATCCTACCCCAAAGGGTTTGGGCCCCATCTACAATAAAGAGAATTCCTCAAAAGTTTCCTTAAAATATGCAGGTCTCCAAAGTGAGTATGGGGAAAGAAAAAAAAAAAAAAAGACACCAAGTGGTTGCATTTGAGAACAATGGTTGGCTTCATACCTTAACATTAATTCTGTTCCTTTCTTCAGGAACTGGCTCATGCCTTCCATGCAGCTGGTCTTCATCACAGGCAGAAACAGGTAGCTGGGACCCTACCATTTTAAACTTGGTTTTATGGGAGGAGACATTGATGAAAAAGAAAAAAAAAACAAACTACTGAAAGCTTTAATTCCTTCTGTTGTGGTGCACCTTTTACCTGAGTATCCATATAAACACATCAGAATTTTGGAAGCTTTCTCAAGCATGGCGAGAGATGCTTTTCCTGGGATGAAGGAGAAGTTTCACAGGAATCAAACTACAATAATAAAGCATACCATAGTTTTAATTATATGTCACTATTTCTGCTTTGTTAACTGTCAGCAGCCCTACAAGAGCACTATGGTACACCATAGGCAACCTAACTTCGGTACTCACGGTGCACATTCCAAAAGATTAAGACCTCTGGCAATCATTGCTAAACACAGAGTCTAACTGTTTTAATAACTGATGTAAAACATCTCCATACCACAACACTCTAAATGCAGGAAATCTTGAGCCAATAAACTCCTCAAAAGCTGAGCAATTACAGGCTTAAATCTACTTCCAATCAAGAACTTCAAAAACCCCTGATACCCAAAAGGAAGCTTGCCATGTTCTTCCTGCAGAGAACTCCTTATCTTCCTCAATTCTAATTTATCTTTCAAGCTGCTTCATTTCCAGCTGGAAAAAAAAAACAACAGCAGCAAAATACCTGCATCTTACAGGCTTATTCACAAAACAGCATTTTCCCAAAACAGCCAGCATCGCTGCCATTCCTACAAACTCAGAATTTTGGCACAAAAGCCAATAAATTATTTCCTAGCAACACATCCTAAATAAAGCTTACCGATTACCAGTGAAACATAAAGTACATTCAGTTGCATCCTGTGGTACTGAAACTAATAACTATGCAATTTCCAGGTTAAAACTATCTGCAAGATGAATTCGAATACATGGAAGCAGTAGCATTTAAAGTAAATTAAAATACTTTGCAGTTTTACTTTTCACCACACACACTCTGATGTGCATTCCATTTAAAGGCTTTTTCTCTATTAAAGTTTCACCATTTAAAATTCTGCTTTGACCACAGCCTGTCAAGTGTCTCCTGTCACCTTCACAGTGTGTTTCAATGGTATTAAGCTAGGAGTTGCAGATTGCAAAACCAGAAGAATGCATTGCAATCTTTACTCTTACTTTCTGCACAAGATGGCTGAATTTAAAGACAACAAATTACCACAGCTCTGCCATATCCCTAGATGGGTAGCTCCAGTAGCTGCTTACATTTACAATTAAAAGTCTGTTATTTATTTGGATTTTTCTAACTGTCCTAATTGCATTGCTAGAATCCTATAACACCTTCGTCACCCAACAGGCCTCCAGAGAAGGGCAGCTTCATTTTATAGCCTCACCAACTTCACTTCCTCTTCCTTCCCTGAAAATAGTTTTATGAAAATGTTTACAACGGGAAATGGAGCCCTTTAACTCCTTCACTTTTGAAGGTACAGTGACTCAGGAAGCTTTAGTTCCTTTCCACTATTTTGCATGTTTATTTTGTTCCATGTATAGTGAATAACAGTTATTCAGTTAATACTTTGTGAAATACAGTCACAGTTACACATACACAAATTAGATCAATACCCTAATCCTGACTGCCTCCTCTCTGTATTTAAAAATCTGCTTGGACAAATAGTTTGCAATTCCTGTTGCAACTTGGGAGGACTTAGCAAATAAAAATTTCCCCATTTTTCTTGCTTCAGGAACACAATTCCAAATGCAACATCAGATGTCCTCGAAAATAACTGTATAACATTTATTTGAGATTTCCTAGAGTAGTGGGATTGCTTACAAAAGGAAGAATTTTTTGACACATGCTTATAGGACAGGGACAATCAGAGTCACTTACCCAAATCAATGAAAAAAATATATGGCTACTGAAAAACAGTCACACAAACATGGATATTCCATAACCATTATTCACATTCTATGTCCATTCTTCAGCATTTTTCCTGGGATGCTGTTTAAAGCCTCCTGAGATGGAGTATTTTTGCTATTTGGGCCATTTTATTGCTAGGAGAAGGACACAAAATTATGAGTAAGACTATCCAGTAACCAAAAACTTTTCCTAGAGCCTTTTGAAATAAAATCACATTAGGAGCAAAGCAAAGATAGGACACTTCAACTGTAAAGGAGACTGTTTCTAAGGGCTTCAGAGAAAACTTCTGAAGGTAGAGTTACAGTAATATTCTCCACATAGTGCCAGAAATCCACACTGAGCTTTGCTTTCTGTAACAGCACCACTGAAATCAGCAGATCCATCCATAACTAAGGTGCAGGTCCAAGATTAAACCACAGCAGGATGAACTGGAAGACAGCATTTTCTGAATTAGATGTATATAGATTTGTAATACTTTTTTTCACATTTTTGCAAATTAATATATAAATTAATTTGAAATATGTGCGCTACATGTTCTGCTCATGATTCATCTCCACACATCTGCAATATTTTATATGACCCTGCCTGAATTTCCGCACAATACATAGGTGTGGAATCCCCTCCACTCTGTGTATTTATTTGCAGACTCTGTTCCTTGTAGGTATTGCTGCCAAGTAACAATTTTCTGAACTGCAATGTGCTTTAATTACTTTATTGGTCTGAAAAACTCCTAAAGATGTGGGAGAAAGAAAGTGGGGGCAAGGAAACCATAAGAAAAAAACCCAATCCTTTGTATTAACTGCTCGTAGAAATAAAGGTTGTTGCTCTGTTAAGGCTGAACTTTGCAGAGAAACTTCTCTTAAGGAATTTTCTTCTGTGATTATATGTCCTGGAGCATAAATTACAGAATAAATACAGGGTAGCTGCTGGGATTTAGCATCATTTGTCGTGATGACTGGGTGGCTCAGTCCATTGGAAAACTACAGTAACATGTCGCCCTGTATACTGCCCTTCAGGAACTGCAATTTCACAGTTTGATTCCCAGCACTGCCTTGCAGGGTTGCTACTGTAATGAGTTTCTGGATCTTCACACACTGTGTGAAAGACTCTCTTTGCTGTAGTTTCCCAACAGGGAATGCAGAAAACTCTAGCGGAAAAGGTAGTTAAGGCAAAACATATCAACACTGGGAGGACAGGAGAAAGCACTCTGAACACTTCACCAGAGGGGAACATGGACTTGTCTTTTTTTTTTTCTGTTGCACTGTCATTGTCTTTTTCTCTTCTGCATTATTATTTCAGAGCAGCAACACAGTTGCTCTTACACAGCTAAGTGCAGGGTTCACTTGGGGAAATGGGGAATGTTGTATTTTTGCATGGGTCATGAGTACTAATTGCAAACCATGACTTTATGCACTGAGAAGAGCAAATAAATTGAAAGAACTAGCAACAAGTGAACCAGGAAACTTCAGCTGAGGAAA
>VYZV01029338.1:14224-37311 GCA_013401275.1 Pandion haliaetus | reverse complement strand
CATGTGCTAGTGCGTAAGCAAGAGCAGGTGGAGTACCTGGGCTGCAGAGGACCAGCCTTTTTGAACAGCAAGAGGGGAAGGGCAGAACAACACTCTGAAAATGAGTTGAATGTCTTTCTAATTCCAGAAAGGAAAACATCAGCTGAACCTACCCTGGTTTTGTAACGTTTATAAAAGTCTGAATTGGCCTGCTGCAACTTCATTTAGGAAAGAATAAGTGATGCATACTCTACCTTTCTGTTAACAGGGGGGTGTGGGGGGGTGGAGGGGAACAAACCAACAACAAAAAAAAAAAACCCAAAAACCAAAAACAAAAGAATCACCAGTAAAGTGGAATGATTAAGGGGAGCAACAACGAGAAGAAAAAAAAAAACCTTGGATACAACCTTGCTTACAACTGCCTACAGATATTTCTGAAAAGACTATCCCCAACATATCTTACCTTCACTTAAGAATAAGATGTTTCACACTTATTACAGGCAAAAAGCCTACATGCAAAAAGTTAACATACAACAGCTACTGCCATTCTAGCTTACCTCAGTAGCAATCAGTTCATGTAGCCATGTCCTTAAATACATTTCATTATTGTTATCACCATCGAAGGCAGTACAGCATTACAAAATTTCTTTGACTGTAATTAAACAGATCATTTCCTTTTATTTAATACTGAAAAGCAATAAGATGTTATTAGCAGGTGGAAGTTTTAATGCCAGTTTATTAGTAGCACTGACTTGGTGCCTGCTGATAGTTACTGTGAAGGCCAAAAGGTTAACAAGAGTTGGCTGGGATCAAGCAGCTTGCCAGGTGTTTTCCTCATGGTTGATGGAGTAAAGCCAATTGAAATTATCAGTTTAAAAACTAGCCACTAGCAACTCTTGGTTTCAACATAGAAACATCATTTTCGGGGGGGAAAAAAAAAAAACCAAAAAAACCCCCCAATTTTTCCTGTCTGTTGCTGCTACACCTGTTACATAATTTGTAATAATTAGAGCCAGTAGCAGACAGCTTTTTCTTTGACTTCTACAGCTTCTTCACAAAATATAAGTGCAAAGAAAGTGTAGCACTTTAAAATAATACGGATCTGTTCAATAAAATAAAGTTTCACAGCTTGCTGAATTTTTTAAGCAATATTTAAGGCACAGAACAGGTGTTAACATTTTCCAGAGGACTTTTAATTACCTAATTCATATCTGTAAAGAATTGCAATAAAATAACAAAAATGTGATTAAATATGAGGCAAGCAGCATAGATAATAAAAGAAATGCACGCTCTTGTTTTGGACCAAATACACAGGTATTCAGTCCAAAATAAAGCAGATAGCAAACCCAACATGTAAGCATCTACTTCATCTTGCAGATCCTGTAGTTCTCTGATTAGTCTTCTTCATTCTGGGTATTTCAGCACATCTGTAAAATTAGGCAGGTGAAAGACAGAGGTGACAGATTCATGTTCCACAAATTCATTGTCAGAGGAATGACACCAGTCTTCTAGGGCTGTCCTTTTGAACATGTATGTATATATACATATATGTGCATGTGGGCATGCCTGTATATATGTACACATAGCATATACCCACAGGTACACATTTTCATCAGTCTTTAGCCTCATAGGCCTTCTGCCATGAAGACATTAACAGGAAAAAGACATAATTATGACATGTTTTGGTTGGCTATAACTTCAGCTCATTTTTTAAAGTATTTCAAAGGGTCCCAACAGCCAGAGTGACATTCTCACTCTACGGATATCAAAAGCAGCTTTGAAGAAGTCGGGATTTTACATCCAGATAGCTAACTCCAAATGGAAGGAATAACCATTGTGGGCAGGGAGAACAGGGGGATTTCTATGTAATAGAAACATTTGAAAACTATTTACCAGATGAATTCTGCTCCCCAAGGAGGAGCTTGTATCTTTAGGGGCTTGCCTTGCCAGAGTTGCAAAGCATTTCAGGCAATTTATTTGAAAAGCCTCATATCAAACTGTTCAGCCTCATTCCCTGCCTGTCCATTGTACTGAATTTTCTGTTCAGAGCCCTATCATTCCCATAATGCTGCTAATGACAACAAAACACTGTTCCCTGTAGAAATTTCAGAAAGATAAAGCTGAAGTATCCTGCAAGGACAAAAGATACATGAGAACAAGCCTTGAAGTGTATGATAATCATGACGTGAAGAAAACAAGTGGGCAACTTGTTCATGTTTGTCCTTCTTCACTGTGGAAAAAAAAAAAATCCTTAATATAAAGTTCGAATTTTCCATATTCCAACTTCTGTCCCTTGTCTCTTATCCTGTCACCGTGCCCCTCTGAAGAGTCTGTGGCTTTGTCTCCCCTACACCTCCCAGCAGGCAGCTGCAGACAGCAGTAAGGGCTCCTTCCCCTCAGCCTTCCCTTCTCCAGCCTAATCAAGCCCAGCTCTTGCAGCCTCTCCTCATACACCCTGTGCTCCAGCCCTGACCAGCACGGTGGCCCACTGCTGGGATCTGTCCATACCTCAGCGTCTCTTTCGCACTGGGGGGGAGCCCCAAACCAGGCACAGTGCTCCAGGTGTGGTCTCACCAGTGCCAAAGAGAGGGGAAGACTGCTGCCCTCAGTCTGGTGGCTGCACTCCTGCTAACAGCCCAGGATGTGGTGGTGGTTTTTTGCTGCAAGGGCACACTGCTAACGTGTCAACTTGCTGTCGATTGGGACCCCAGGTCTTTAGGACGAGAGGAAATGGCCTCAAGTTGCGGCAGGGGAGGTTTAGATTGGATATTAGGAAAAATTTCTTTATTGAAAGGGTGGGTTTGTTGGGCATTGGAACAGGCTGCCCAGGGAAGTGGTGGAGTCCCCATCCCTGGAGGTATTCAAAAAGCAAGTAGACAGGGCACTTCAGGACATGGTTTAGTGGGCATGGTTGATGGTTGGACTCGATGATCTTGAAAGTCTTTTCCAACCTAAATGATTCTATGATTTATCTCCAAAGCTGTTTTGTCTGCTGTGGGCCCAGCACATGCTTTTGCATGGGGTCACCCTACCACGGGGGCTGAACTCCTTGTGCTGAACTCCTGGAGATACCAGTCAGCCCAACTATCCAGGCTGTTGATGTCCCTCTGAAAGTCAGCCCTATCCTCCAGCACAGCAAACACTCCCCCCCACCTTACTTAGTATCATATATTTGCTGAGAGTTCACTGTAGCTCATCATCCAAGTTGTAAACAGAGAGGTTGAAGAGCATTAGCATCAGTGTCAACCTCTGAGATGCCACTAGCACTCAGACATCCATTTGTGTCATTGATCACAGTATTTTGAGTCCAGCAGTCCAGTCAGTTTCCATCCACCTTATCATCCACTTGTGCAGTCCATATCTCACCAGTTTAGTCACAACAATACTACCAGAGATTGTGCCAAAGGCTTTGCTAATGTCAAGGTAAACAACACAATCACTCATCTCATTGTAGAAGGCAATCAGGTCATGCATGATTTGCCCTTGGTAAATCTGCACTGGCTGTTTCCAGTCACCTTCTTCATGTGCCTGGAAATGGCTTTCAGGAGGATTTGCTCCGTAATCTACCCAGGGCCTGAAGTGAAGCTGAGCAGCCTGTAGCTCCCCAAATCCTCCTTCTTCTTGCCCTTCCTGACAACAGATATGAAGTTTGCTTTCTTCCAGCAAGCAGGAACCTCCCCTGATCCATAGCCTTTCCAATAAGATAGACAGCATCCTCACAATGACATTGCCCAGCTCCCCCAGCAACCTCTGAGGCAACCTGTCTGGTCCTATGGACTTCTGTATAAGCAGTTGGCTTGTGTTCCCTAGCTCTATGTTCTCCTGGACATAATGCTTCATTCCAATATGCTAGCAGGCTCTGTGACCTGAGAAAGCAGAGGGCAACCCTTACCAGTAAAAACAGAGGCAAAAAGCTTTCTTAGCTCTGTCCCTGCACTCTCAGGCAGCATCTCTGTATTCCTCCTGGGCAGCCCATCTCCACTGCTACCTTTTATACGATGCCTTTGTGCATTTGAGCCCAATGAGGAGTTCCCTGTTCATTCATGATGACCTTCTGCCATGCCTGTTTGACTTCCTTCCCATTGCAGAGGACTGTTCCGCTTCAGGGACATTGTCCTTGATGATTCTTTTTGCAGAGGAGGACACCATGTCTTCTAGTCTGCTTAAGTGACTTTGGAGGTTATATTTGTCTTCTGAGGTGCAATTTAGGCACCGTGAAGCCTAATTTCCATTGATTACAAATTTCCATTGAGGAAACTGAAATCTCCCCAATGCCAAAGATCTTTTTCAGACTTTCCTCTTGCTATTTAGGCTTCATAATACATTTAAATACCTTCCATACCTAAATCTCACTTCAAGTCAAGAGGTAGTTACCTCCTAAATGCTTAACTCACCCCTGAAATTGATAAAGCTTTTGTAATGTTTCCTTCTGTTCAGCAAATACAAGCAAGGCCCAGTCCATTGCCATCATAATTACTATCATATATCCATCTTCTGGAGGAACCCCTCTTGTTCCTCAGTAAGCAACTTTTTGTTATTAAACTGTTTGAAATTCAGCAATAGCACTATACAAAGCATTTTTATTAGCACGCTAGCCAAGAAATGATTCAAGAACATAACAGCTTTTCTGAACTGGATTTAAATTACCATCAATCATTCAATAAACTGTAACAAAATTTCCCCTTCCTGCACATTTTGTCAAACACTGCTGCATGTTTTCCTGACTAAGGCTTATGGTGGCCAAAATGCATCTCTGAGAAGACTACAGTGTCAGACTTGGATATGCAGGAAACGGTATGTACTTTAAAAGACAAGACTGTGTTTGGAGTTTATCCCCCCTCTCCCATTATTTCATTTTTCTTCCACACTGCAGTCTTCACAAGAATGGCATATCATCATTTTTCAAAAGGTGACATACTGCTCAAGTAATCACAGCAACCAGTTTTAGCAATTTACTGGCCTATATATTTATTTTTCTCACTATCCCTTTGTGTTCCTCTGCTCAGTTTTATCCATGCCTTTTTGCTTTTCCCTTTAATGTAATCCAGCCCCATAATAGCCTTCTTTCCATGCATATACAATTTTTGTTTGAATTGCCCAGGAACCCAATTGGCTGAGCAGCAATCCTACAGATACTTGGCAGACACACACCACTCTTCCCTAGCTAATCCAGAAAGCATTCTGACGCCATCAGATCAATATCCAAACTACAGTTAAATGTGGTTTGCAAAAACCTCACTGCAGGCAGATGCTAAAATGGCCAAGCCTGTACCTATTCTGCAGCTAAGAAGAGGGCAGTGCAGTCCAAGACGGCTAGTCTGAGGCCTTCGACAAGCATTACCCTGATTTAAAGTAATTCTAGGTAATCTTAATACAATGTCAAGTCAGGATAAATGCAGCAATCCTGCACTAACCCCAATTACTGTGTCATTTTAGGGCAAGGTACAGTCTTGTTTCATCCTCTTCACATGAAAAAATGAAAAGCAAATTATTTATCATTTGGAATTATTCATGATCGTATTATCACAACTTGAGATTTTAAGTATATATGCCTCAGTTTCCCATGGCGTTTAAATTTAGCACGTGGACCTGTTTCTATTTGTCAGTAATCAAGTAATGCTTTCAGGCTCACAGAGCAACAGAAACTATGTTAGATAATATGGTACAAGTCATCCAGGTTAGAAGAATGCTTTCCAAAAAGTAACATTTGTGTATTTATATCCTTTGACTAGATGATGTCTACTTCATGAGTAAGCAGCTACACAAAGGCAAAGTCCTGTTCATACCAGCGAAGGAAATCTTTTCTGTTCCGAGGTCAGTAGGAGGCTGTATTTTGTTTTAGTGCATTTTGGGGTTCGCCTGTGCCATCCAGGCATGTTGTGCACAATTTTTAGTCTAATCAGCCTTCCTTGAAAAGAGCTAATTACATAGGGGGATTGGTTTGACTGTGGACATTTTAATTTCCAGCTCTGATGCGGTTCTCCTCAGTGTCTGGACACTGCACATTCTTACTGCATCTTCCAAGACAGTCAGGACTGGACATGAACAACTAGAAGGCAATGTGATAGGCGCGTCAAACACTGCCTGAGTAAGGGGCGGAACACATGCTGGTAGAGCTCATTCAACTCCAAGAGCTTGGAGAGAACCCAAGATTTCCATGTCAGACATACTGCAGCAAACAATATTATGGGACCATGTAACTGAAAATTGTGTCATAATATATGCGGGGTACAAGGAAACAAATTAAGCTTTCATACAGGACCTTGATGTAGGAATTTCCAGGAGTGTGGCCTTAGAGCCCCCACGTTCTTTTAATATGTTTGTTAGTATCTCCATGCACATGGGCATATATGCACAAAGTTTATCTGTGTGATAAAAAAATACTTTTATTTTAAATATCTTATTAAGACATGTTCCTTTTTTCTTTTTTTTGACATATTTGTAACACTGTACAACCAGGATGGGACTTTCAAAAGCAGTCACAACAGAATACTCTAATCCTCTTGAAATACGAGGTCTAAGTTTGCTTTTAGTAAAATTCATGGCGCTAGTCTCCCAGAGAAAATAGTTAGACCAATTAGCTGAGTGATTTAAAATCCCTCACCTGCAGGACACAGGGAACTATGAACAGTAGCAAGGATGAGTCAGTTGAAAAGAAAATTTAAAAAAAAAAGGAAAAAAGAAAAAAAATATTTTGAGACAAGCCCAATTACAATTTTGAAAGCATTACAAAGTGAGGAATGGGAGGGAATGTAGCAGATTCAGTACAGTTGGATCTAAGTAAAGAATTTGAGACTGCTTCACAAACATCTTGCATAAAAGAACTCATTCAAGTAAGCTTGAATATGGATGTCGAGGTACAGGAAGCCAACTAAAAGGGTATGGTCCAAAGGTAATAATACAGTGTCATGGGGAATTTCTTAGACAGCTTCATTTTTTCAATATTTTCTAAACTTTGCCAGCAAAAACTAAGGTTTAAGAGTGAGTTTGACAGCACAGGTAAAGACAATGAAAGTGGAAAGAGCTGAGGAAGATCCAGAAACAACATGGCAGATCAACCATGCAAGAAAATTAGGCAGCACACAGGGTCTGTAAAGTTCTATAAAGATGCAACTGTCATTTATATCATTCTGCTCCTTGTCTTTTTTGTTTGTCTCATTCAACTGGTACAGCTTGTCTTTTAGACAGTCTTGTCTTCAGAACAAGACTTGTTATTTTGCTATGTGCTTTATTCAGTTCCTAACAAAATAGGTCCCCAAATGGCTGACATTCCTTACGGTATTACTTCAATATAAATGTTAAACAATAATATTATTGTTATGCTATAGAGCTGATTCACATCAAGGGATTTGGAGTTGATTCATTCATCATTGTCAGGCAGGCAGTTTAAATTCCATTCGAGCCCATATGCAACAACCCAAGAATAATGTGATCACTTTTTAAGGGTATGAAGGGAAAAGGAGTCTTGGGAACAATTTGAAATGAAGGATGTTCTCTTAATAACTGAAGTCAAACTGAAGCTCAACAACTTAATCCATATTACTGTGCCTTATTGTCTGCATCTGTGGGTTAGTCTGCGGCTCCATGAGACTTGTCTGCAGGACCCTCCTCAAGCTGGTGTAGGGCATGTGTCTGGCATTCCCAGGAGGGAAACACTGGGGACAGAGCAGCCTGTGCTCTCCTGGACCTACTGCCACGTGCCTAAGTTGTGCTGCCATGGACTGGTTCTAGGCAGACAAGATGAGATTCATTCCCAAAGGGACACAGTGCCTCTCACCACAGCAGTCAGTGAGATTTTGTAGGCAGCTGGCACTTGGAGACATTAGGTGTTGGATTTTGGATTCTTCACAGGATGGTGCTAAGACCTTCCTGCCTTGCACTCAGCAACAGCCAGCAGGCCCAACACAGCAACAGTAGTATTGCCTTGCCAGAGAGGACATCAGGAGACAACACCTAATTCGAGCATATTCATCTGGGAAACAAAATACCGAGCTCTGTAGTGGACTCTGATTCCTCAGCCATCCAGCAGATTAAGACTGAAAGATTTCACAGAGCACTTCCTAGAGAACAAAGACTTTCTTTGGTGTATGGATGTCCTTTCTACACACACAGTAAAGTGTGCTTTTCTGATCTCAGCACTCCATTTCCGCCCCTGCAAGAACACGTATAACTAAATTTTTCTTTTTCTTCTTTCTATCATTTCCAACTCAAGTAATCTTTCAGGAAGTCCTTCTGCTTTACCCAGTCATCATACTTCTATCTGAAGTGGCATGCCTACCACCCAAATCAAAAGCATCTAACTGCATTAGGCTCCAACACCACCACCAGACCTAAAACTGAACTACAGATTACAGGTAATCTGAAACAAGAACACAGAACTTGATCTGGCTCCAGTTTCACTCTTACTTATATATTCATCATGGCATGCAAGCAACACAATGCAAACCTCAGGATATATTACCCCATGACAAGTACTACAATGAATCTTAGTTCTTCTCCTTGACGGTGTACTTCAAAAAGGGTACCAGAGAGAAGCAAATTAGGAATATATCTTTTCTTCGGACACACATTAGCAGAGTACCTTAGTATGGCAGTCAGGGACCCCAGACAATTTAATTGGATAAGATACAAAACCAAGGTCTTGACCATCTGTGTTCAGTGAAAAACCCAAGGGATTTTTGCAAGTTTGAGCATTTAGCCTATGTTTTCTCTAAATGCCAAATTAGATGGAATTCAAAGCATCAAGTTGTGCCAGGGGAGGTTTAGGTTGGATATTAGGAAAAATTTCCTCACTGAAAGGGTAGTCAAGCACTGCAACAGGCTGCCCAGGGAAGTGGTTGAGTCACCATCCCTGGAGGTATTTAAAAGACCTGTAGATGTTGCGCTTAGGCACATGGCTTAGTGGTGGACTTGGCGGTGCTTGGTTAATGGTTGGACTTGATGGTCTTAAAGGTCTTTAACAACCTAAACAATTCTATGATTCTATCTGATTTTCACTGTACTTCTCATCTGGAAAACTGTGTTGACTGTATTACAGACCAAAAAATAACTATGCAAAGGCTGGTGGTTTGTTTACGAAATTCTTCACAAGGAAAGGCATGACAAATACAGCTTGAGATACCACTAGGAATTAGGATATAATTTTCAAAACTCATTTTTTAATGATAGTTTACTATAAAAGGTAAAGTTAGAAATGGTACATTTAAAAGCACGAGTTCAAAATGTGGTGTTTACTCTGTATGGTACAATGAATTTGACGTAGGAAAGCATTTTTGCCTCTTAAAAAAAAAACATCTCTTCTCCCTACAGAGACAGTTTCATCATTTTTTTTTTTCTATTTTAACTAACAGCTGTGGGGTCAACAAACATTCCCCACAGAAAAATATTTTCCTTTATTTCTAATTGCTGTACTTGCTCGCTAGTTGCCTTCACTTAGGAAAGTGCAGCAGCTAAGCACTCAGCAGTCTGTGAACTCCTGCATCTTTCACTTTGTGTGCCAGGGTACCCAAGGGCAGGAAAGCAACCCTCTCAAAAACCTAACAAGTGCACTCAACTTGAAGGAGACACGGGTGTTGTCATTGGCCTCTGGAATCAGCTTGCCAGCAACGGGGGCAGGAGGAGAAGAGAGAAAAGCACAAGGAGAGCGAGAGAGAGGGAGGCAGAACACGCTATACTATAACTACTCAGTGTCACAAGAAATGCAACTGCGCTGGGTTTGTTTACTAACAAAGATGTCAAATGCTTGTTTGATGCTTGGGAATTTTCATATTCCATTCAGGGATTTGACTGTGCTTTGTCTTATGAGTGAAGAGCTTGCTCAGGGCTTAGGAGTGCAGGTTTTCCTTTTTTTTTTTTTTTTTCCCCTTTCATTTTGCTGACTTATGCTTAAAACCAGTAGTACACCCACAAAATTGTTGTTAATAAAGGCACAATATCTTTCAAAGTGGTCTGAGAGACTTCTCCTGACAGCTACGCACAACCTCGGCATGTTTCTGATGGCAACACAGAAACGGAGCCCACACAAGACAGGCAGTGGGGTTGGGATATCACCCTCCTTCCCCATTGCAAGATGTGAACTGAAAGTGAAGTAGTTCAATCTTTCTGTTGAGGCACACATTTAGGGCAGGGTTTTAAAGCTATTGGGGGATGAGGGGAGGTGGAGAATAACAGTATTAAGGTAATCAATTCACAGCAGTTAGCCTAACCTTTGAAAAATCTCTGTCCAAATCTTTCTTCAGATTCATGTGTCCTTCCTTATCTTTTTTCAGCCAGGTACCACTTACCACAGAGAAACTCTGAATGGAAAAAGGAGTGCTACCTCGAAGTCATTGCTGCAAATATCCTGACAACTCTTTTCTATGCTCCTCTCATTGTTCTTAGTATTTGCCTCATAGTAAAATGCAAGAGCTCACAGAGATTTCTACAGCCCCTGCATTTGCTTCCTACATCCCCATGGACGTTTGGTCTTTAATTCAAATGCTGCATATTTTTATGCAGCATTGCTATGTGGGCTACTGGTCTTTAGCTGCTACCATTAGAATTAATATGAAATATACATCCACATTTTCCATTCAACTGGGAGTTCTCCTTCATGCAAATTATGCTAATAAAAAAGGATATTAACTGGTGAGAGCTATGTTACCAACAAGCTTCTGCTGTTTTATTAGTAATTATAGATAGTAGAAATAAATGCAGGATGCAGGAACTAACACCACTGAAGCTATAATAAACTAAGTAGAAATTTCATAGCAACTTCTGAGGCTGATTTTCATTAAACACTATTTGACTTACTGATAACACGCTAGACCACTTTGATCCTATAGTACACTTAGATGTTTTCACCAACCATCTCCATACGACCGGGGAGGCAAAGAGCATTATTTACGAGCAGACCATTTACATCCCCCCCCCCAAAAGTCCCCACCTCACATCTCCCAAAGGAAGTACAACACATCATTTCTCTTCTACATCCTGGAAAAATAAAAAGGGTTTCCTGATTCCTGGGTGTTTACTGATCCTTGGAAGAGAAACCCAAAACAAGACAAAACACCACAACCAGAAAAACAACCAGCCCGTCTTAAAGGCTGACTTTTTTGCCAGACGTGCTTTTTGCTCCTGCTTCAGACCCTTTTTATTCTTTTTTTTTTTCCGTATTTTTTCAGCTTGTGGCTGAAACTCCACCACCGTCCCTCACTGTGATCACGGTAAATTGCGGATCAAAACAGCAGCTAGGGAGGATAAACCCTGACCACCACAGCCCTGAACAGGAGCCTTAATACCTCTCCATTCACAGCAGTTCTTTGGATAATATTGTAATGTTCATTTGACTTATGTGTGCCATCATGTGGCCAAACGCAGTAACACCCAACCATCACAAACCATACTTTTGTTCGTTCTGCAATTTCAAATACGAGATGAAAGTGACATAGAAAGAGAGAAGGCAGCAGAAATGCATTCATTCGGGCCTGTCTCTCCAGCGGAAGCTCAGGATTCCTCAAGTGACACTGCCCTTCCTATTCCTGCACGGCTGCTAGCAAGCCGAATAAGGGTTACAATCTTTGTACCCCTGGTAAGTATATTGCTGCCACAAAAATAAAATGCTAATGCGTCTTCAGAAAGTTCTGCATTTCTAGTAGATGCCACTATGTCCTTGCAAGTCAGAGAAGAGCTCAATCCTGCTTTACCGCTGCAGAGAAGGTGCTGACTGACCACCCCGCCAAATGAATCAAGCTGATGAGCTGTCTGGAGCAAACTGCCAAGGGCCCAGCACAGAGCGGTCACCTTTACACACAACAGCACAAGAAAATTACAATTTCAAAAACATTTAGACACTTACACTAAAATAGCAAATCCAGTCGTTTTCATGAGTGTTGCTTAACACAATTTCATGGCCTCACAGCCTTGCTGAGTGGCATTTTCTGCTCCTTTCTCTGGGCAAGGCTAAGGTGAGTGACTAAAGCTGGCAGAGCTGACTGGCCCCAAACACAGGGGGTTGGGCTGCATGGTACTTAAAGGCACGGCGCTGGGTGTTATCAAAAACTGATATGCACAAGGCAGTCCTTGAGAAGTCACAGGTCAGGCTGGCCTGATCACAAACACAAACCAGACCGTGGTTCAGGGATGACCAACTGCAGAATCACCTCTCCTCAGTTTGTGTATATAAATATTGGAGGCTGTAAAGTAAGGCTTGTATGAGGGAATAAAATGAAATACAAACAGCCTATCGTATTCCACTGAACGAAGGAGCTGAGCTTAACTTAAACATTTATTCATAGCGCTTAAAGGCAGACAAGACCATTACAATAATTTTGAATGACCTCCTGTGTACCACACGCCACTAAATTTTACCCAGTTACCAATGAAACAAGCCCAATAACTTTTGTACAGCTAAAGGATGTCTTCCAGAGAGACACTCAGTCTTGATTTCAAAAAACAGCAACTCAGAGCCCAAACATTTCCCTTGGTATTTTGTACCAGTGACAACAACACACACTGTTAAAACTGTGGCTCGTGACTACATTTGAGTTTGTCTGGCATCAGCTCACAGTGACTGATATGCTCTGTTTTTCTATGCTAGTTTGAAGAGCCCATTACTACCCAGTATCTGCTCTCCTCGAAGGCACTTACATGTTGCAATCAAGTCACGTCAAAGTCATCTTTCTGATACCGACACAAACTGAACTGGTTTTGCATTTCTCATTGCTAAAAGTCTTCTCCACTCTCTGGATGACTGGAGCCTGTTCTCTACACTGGCCATAATTTTTATCGTTAGATCGTAAAATACAGTATTTCCAGAACTAAGGAAAGTGTTTCAACAGAGTCTTTGCAAACGTAGTACACAGAGGTAAAATCTCTTTTTTTTTTTTTTTTTTCCCTTCTTCTCCTTAATTCCTTATCAACAGCCCCAGATCTCAGCAGGCCTTTCTGACACAATCTTGCATTGAAGGCATGAGATTGTCTAATGCCAACACCTAAGCCCTTTCTGACTTGTGAGGGATACAGTTCCCCATTTCAAAGCTAACAGGGCTGTTCACTGTTTCTGAAGCAGTTGTACTTTACGGTTGGCTGAATTGAAATCCATATTGTTTCACTGTGACTTTTGTGTGAGTGGAGCTCAGCTCCTCAGTGATCTAGATCTGCAAGACTGCCATTTGTCCTCAACGTTTAACATTTTGATGCCCTTTGTGTCACCTACAAGTTTTATGAACCTTAAGAGTGCATTTATTTCCAGGTGATGGGTGGGTATGTTAAATACCATGGACCTGGTATGGGCCATTGAGATGCACCAATAGTGCCACTCCAGCTTCGGGTAATGGCTTCCCACTGACAACTACTTCCACATCCAGCAAATTCCCAATAAATTAAAGGCACGTTGACAAACCCAAAGACTGCTACATCTTTAAGCAACCACAATATTACATCAAACTTTGTATCAGTGTCTAAGTCTGTTATATCTTCATGGATATCAACGAAGCCCTTAATCAAAAAGCCATAAATCTGACTGACATTCTCCAAAAACTCACCTCTACTAGCATTTACTTTTATCTAAACCTATCAATTCTGTATAAATCAACTCTGCATTGTTTGCCCAATATTGAGCCTGAGAGAGACGTCACGCTAACAAGAAATTTACTGTCCATATCACCACAGTCATCTTGAAATAGGAATTCTGCAATTTTCCCAGTAAACTAAAATGTATAGAGAATAGAAAATATGATTTCATGTGACTGTTTTGCATCCTTGACAAAAGGCACCTTAAATCAGCAAGCCTGGGTGTTAATCTCTCAGAGACACTGTTCAACAACCTCCTCAAAATTACCACCATGGCTGTGGGGCTCAGCTCGGCCCTGCGGCAGGTCGGTTGGAGCTGGCTGGTACCGGCTGTGTCCGGCACGGGGCAGCCCCGGCCTCTCCTCACAGAGGCCACCCTGCTGCACTCCCCCACCACCACCAGCACCTGGGCACCCACTACAACAAGTCTCTACCATTTCCCTAATTTTATTTCTAATATTCTCTAGAATTTCTGTAGACATTAACCTGTAAAACGCTGTTGTCATGCCATGGATTTCTCCCAGCAAGCACAGGATCTCTTTCCCATCTTCTGTTCTTCCTAACATCTGTGATCGGTTTGACTGCCGTGTCTCCTTCTTCCATCTGTTAAACGTTAGTACTTCCTCTTTATTCCAGAATGGGCTTTTGCCTGAAATTATTCTGTTTTATTGTAGAATTGAGAGATCTTAATGTGTAAGAATATTTTTTTTAACTGCAAGTGTTGATTCACTGTTTTCTATTACATTTTCCTTTCAAATTTCCATCTATTTCTCCTCAGCTTTGGGAAGTCAGCCCCTGAGGAAGGCCAGGGAAGATGCTACCATTCAAACAGCTCCTCTTTCCTTTCTGAGTTTCCATAGGCACTAATTAGTAGTATCTATGTATTTGCCTTCTAACAGGCTAAAGATTAATATTTCTTAACATAACATCCTGAAGTACAAAAATGCAACTACTGGGTCCTGAGTGCAACACATATGATATAGCATTTCAGAAATTCTAACAAAATTTCACTACGGCCTGCATGACACAATCAGTATACATCTCTCAAACTGAAGTTGCCCATAAACTGTCTTTATTGCAGAAAGATGCTTAGACAGTCATGTGTGGTGTTCTGTGATATGACTTAGTAACCTGAAGGGGAGAATATCCTCTTCCCCACCTCAAATTTTGCTAGCGAGAGCACTGGTGACTATGCATTCAAGACGACTACACCTCCAGCTTACCAGACACACTACAAAAATGATATCAACTCCATACTATTTCTGAACACGCCAACAACTGGGCACAGCAAATATAAAATACACCTAACTACAGCAGTCCAGGACATTGGGTTTAGCTCAGCTGCAGTCAGTCCCAAGAGGGAGACAAGGTGTGGTTTATGCACCCTCTCCAACATTCAGACCTTTGAAGCGGCTCCAAGTTATGCTTACAGCTTGACTCTCCCAACTGCCCATGCTCCAAGAACTCCTGAGACCCAGTGACACAAAATAGCTGAATGGACTCTAATGCCTGAAGTTGCCTCCATCTGAGGACCTTAAGCCAGGCAGTTAGACAGCCTTTACAGCATTCTCACACCTAGCATACATAATCATCAGAGGCTAGAGACCATACCAACATAACAGAAAATTTATCTCCCCTAGCACGTAAATCCTTTTTCTCACATACAAAAAATAAAACTTACACAAACCACTGACCAACAGAGCTATCAGCCCTACAGCACTGGCCATCAGATATAGACCTGGTCAAAAGAAAGTGAGATTCAGAGAAAATGAATTCCAGAGCTGGAGACCTTTATCTTCCCAATGAAAATCCATGCAAACCTCAGCTGAGGTCAGTTGTTGACGTGGTGCATGGCAAGGCAAAGCGCTCCTGCTCTGTGAAAACCCAAGTTGTTTTGTAAAATATTGACTTGCTATCTTAAATTTCTTGTAAATGTGGTTTGTAATTTGATGCTGTTGTCAGAGGGAAGATACAATGTGATCCTTGGGATTAGCATTAACAAGCTGATAAAAATGGGCAGAAAGTGCACGTCTTTTACATTATTTTCAAGAAAAGTACTTCAAGAATGGTTAATAACAATTAATTCTGCAGGTAAAATAATAAAAAAAAAAAAATCAGCAACAGCTACTGAGTTACCAGGTACAGAATTAAGAAACAAACAAACAAATGAATAAGGATTTCTTGAACCAGACCATGTTTCAAGGAGCACCTGGAGAACCCAACAACACCTTTCAGTTACAAGCTCCTTAGACAAGATGAGTAAAATCGCCTCAACTTTATCCTTACACTACCTTATCCTTTAATTCTGTTATCATTAACTTCAAACAAATCACTCACCTGCCCCCAGATTTAAACATTTAAGTGGAATGATAAGAAGGGGGAAGAACTGAATTGATGCCGTTGTTGTTCCAACCCTCTTTGATAGAAAGGAGCTATACCACAGCATCAGAGACACCTATCCAGAGCCATCTGGGACATCAGCAATAAAAAAAAAATGCTGGATTTACATGGAGAGGAGAGAATAGCGTCAGTTTAAGGAAGGAATCTGCCTAACCCACACAAAGTTCAAAAGTAGCACATAAAAATAAGAACTCACTAACCAAGAAATATGCCTTGCCCATAAGTAACCTTAAGTAACACTTCAACTACACAGAATGGGCTACAAAACTCAGGGACTACAATTAATGTGTACTAGTTTTGCTTTATTCAAGTGCTCCTAAAAAAATGGCAGGTTGCCACCAGATGAATGTACTGCAAAAGAATAAAAGGTGTCCTCACAAGGAAGGACTTGTTATCTGTGAAGAAACAAAATGTTACCTTACACAGAGAAAAATGCAACTGGCAGTGAATTTATTATGTGCCCAGCTCTGATGGTGGCACAGGTTTATAGAACAATATAGCTAGAAGGGATCTTAAGAAGTACTGACTTCATCCCCCCCAGTCCCAACATAGGACCATTATAGTTAGGCCACTCATGACAGGGTTTCCAAACTGTTCTTTACAATTCTCCTATGATGGAGGAGCAAAAACCTCCTTATACCATTTGCTTCATAAACCCCATCATTAAAAAAATAACACACACCCCCAATCCGCTCCAAAATGACCCACACAAACAAGCTTTGGCCTAGTGTGTGAATCAGTCTTTCTTGTTGCAGTATAAATCCCATTGCTTCCTGTGCTATCCACCATGAGTACAAAGAATACTACTTTTCTCTTCATAGATGCTTTTTATATATTTGAAGATTTAATGTGGCCCCACCCTTTCCTCTTGACTTTCCTTTCTTTAAGGTAAAGAAACTTAGCACCATTCCATTACAGGTTAACATTCCAGCTCTGTCCTAAATAAAAGTGCTGTTGCAACCTGGGCTTAAGAGAGGCAAGCATCCAACTTCCACACTGAAGATTGAAACTTGAAGTATCTCTAGAATCTCAGGGAATGAAAGACAAAAGCCAGGAAGACTGTATTATGTTTATTGCAGTCTGATGTGCTATCACATATTTAACCAGTCAGTTCCCGCTGCTGTTACCTTCCATACAAAGTCACAGAAACCAATCTTTCAATCAGAAAAGTCTAACACAATGAAGACTCATCCTGCACTTAACTGAATCAACTACCTGGAAACTTGTCCCAGACTGAAGAAAAAATTCTTTTGCATTTCTGTTAAGCTTCAGTATAGCAGGTTACAATACTCTCACAATATATCCAATTTTCAGTGTGATATTTGTCCATGAACTGTCCTAAATTTGTCATCTGTCACAGGTCATTTAGCTCAGACAGGATGGTAATAACAGGAGGAAGATGCAGAGAAAAAGAACACTTACGAGTTATCATGTTGACAGTGAAGGACAGAATACATGTTGTTTTGTTTCATCTTTTACTATAAGATACTTCTCCAGACTTTGTGCTTTGTGAGGTTTAGGATATTGCAGTGCACTTTTCTTACAGATAAAGGAGGTGGCACCATAGCCATTCCCACACTGTATTCCCCTCAAGTTTATATCATATATAGCTATGCCTGACTGCTGAATCCATATCAAACTTACTCATAAAAATAATGGACAGCCTTCTACTTGCTCCAGTATACATTTAATCTTATAAAGGCATACATTTCAAATTGTTATGTACAAATATTGAGTGTTTAATCTGATTTATTATGAAGCATTAAAACTTAAAAGAAAGCAGTGAACCATAAATGAGGAGTCTCCAAGAATAGAACTCTAGCATTTGTATTTTCTGTTTTCCTTTTCTGTAGCTGTTTTTTATTTCTAGATCCCCTTTCTAGGCGATCAATAAAAGGCTTTCACATATGTTTTAATGTCTTCCTCCAAACTTCACAGTGTGTATTACCTTACAGTATGCTGTTGTCTGCATTATTGTCATAACTTACTTTGCTTTAGTAGATGACAGATTATCCTGCAATGCCTTGTGTGAGGAATTGAAAAACCTGATCACCTACCAACGAGTAGCTCTCCTGTACCTGGGGAGGAATTTGATGCAAGTGGGAAGGGACAACCCCATGCACCAGCATATTCTGGGGGCCAACCAACTGGAAAGCAGCTTGGCAGAAAAGAACCTGGGGGTCCTGTGGACACCAAATTGAACATGAGCCAGCAACTTGCCCTTGCAGCAAAGGCGGCTAATGATATCCTGGGTTGCATTAGGAAGAGTGTTGTCAGCAGGTTGAGGAAGGTGATCCTTTCCCTCTACTCGGCACTGGTTGAGGCTGTACCTGGAATACTGTGTCCAGTTCTGGGCTCTCCAGTACAAGAGAGATACGGAGCTATTGGAGAGAGTCCAGTGAAAGGCCACTAAGATGATTAAGGAACTGGAGCATCTAGAGTATTATAAGGAAAAGACAAGAGATATGGGACTACCCAGCCTGGAGAAGAAAAGGGTCAGGGGAGATCTTATCAATGTATATAAATACCTGAATCATAGAATCATTTAGATTGGAAAAGACCTTTAAGATCATCAAGTCCAACCATAAACCTAACTCTGTCAAGTCCACCACTAAACCATGTCTCTAAGTGCCACATCTACATGCCCTTTAAATACCTCCAGGGATGGTGACTCAATCACTTCCCTGGGCAGCCTGTTGCTTGACAACCCTTCCAGTGAAGAAATTTTTGCTAATATCCAATCTAAACCTCCCTTGGTGCAACTTGAGGCTGTTTCCTCTCATCCTATCACTGGTTGTTTACACCACCCTGAAGGGAGGGTGTAAAGAAGACTGAAGCAGGCTCTTTTCAGTGGTACCCAGTGACAGGACAAGAGGCAACAGGCGCAAACTGAAACACAGGAGGTGCTGTCTGCACATCAGGGAACACTTACTGTGAGGGTGACTGAACACTGGCACAGGTTTCCCAGAGAGGTTGTGGAGTGTCCCACCTTGGAGTTGTTCAAAAGCCATCTGGACATGATCCTGGGCAGCCTGTTGTAGGTGGTCCTGCTTGAGCAGGGGCACTGAACTAGATGACTTTCAGAGGTGACTTCCCACCTCAACCATCCTGAGCTAATGTTCTCTTATTGCTGAATTATTTGGAATGCCATGGTGATTCTGTACAAAAGGGTAGAAAGCTGCTAAAACTGGTAACTGTCTGGTAACCATCAGCAGGGTGTGGATGATGAAATTCTAGTTGAAATTGTAGGAAAACATGCCTAGAGATCCAAGGAGATAACAACAAGGCCATTTGCAGCTAAACCAGGAAGCACAATATTCGATTCACCTCACTGGGCATGTCACTATAATCTCCCATCTTGTTTAGGAGCTGTGTGCAGGAGCAATTGTCAGGACAAAAGTATTGCCCTAGTAGCAGAACTGCCATATCAGACAGTCACTCCCAGAAGGCACAAGAAGTTTCACAGCAAACACATTTTTGCAATATTATAAACCTGTGGGAAAATTTCTTCCTAAACACAGGCTATTGCAAATTGCCTTATGATCTAAAGCATGAGGGTTTATATCCTTTGTAGTCCTACCTCACTGCAAGCTGTTGCCCTTTCCATCAATGATGAGACTAGAACAGAATAAGTCAATTAGCAGAGTCCCTTCACCTGGTTACTGGATTCAGCACGCATTAGTTTTAGAAAATACAAAGGATATCTACAAATGGAGATGCTTGTGCATCTTTATCAGCTCTGCACATCTGGGTACATGTTCCTTTTCTGATACAAATCTAAGAAAAGAGAAGCAAAGCATTGGCTTGTATTGTTTTGAAATTGCCAAGACTCTTCTTTCTCTTAATCCTTAGTTGTATACTACAATTTCCATGACGGGGATCAAGTCCCATGCATATTTATATACACATATGTTTTATTAGTTCTTTCTTCTCACTGAATGATCAATGATGTTTTAAGAACTACTTTGGCTAAGAGTATAGCTACTTTGCCTGATGTAAAGCTGTTGAGATACTTGTTTTGGTCATCAAAATTGGCCAGCTTTACAGGTTACCTCATACAGAGCATTTTGAGGTAAGGGTAAGAGCTACCCTATATGAATCCCTTAAGGTCTTACAGTAAGTCGCATCTGACATCCCATTTGTCATCCTGAAATCCTTAGAACAGAAGACAAATGGCCCTCAAAGTTGAAGGGAATCCTTCAGACAGAAATCACTTAAAAAGTAATAAGTTAATAAAGCATAGAGACGCTTATGCAGAATAGTCATCAGGCTCATGGGCTGGGATTTTGCTCAGACCTCTTTAAATAACTTCCTAGATAAAGAAGAGAATTTAATTTTCCTGATGAAATTAGACCGATTAATCAGACAGCACAGCAAAGGATGTAATTCCATTCTATAAGGGGAAAACCAGCTAAGATAAAGAATTTATTAGCAAGAAGAGTTCTCCTTAGACTTCCTTGGGAAATGAAGGGCAAGCCAATAGTAAAATATTTTAAAGCTCATTGTGGGCTTTTGGAGCACTAGTGAAATGTGCACCATCTATCAAGATTATTAAGATGAAACTATTAACCCTCTGACAGTTTAATAACCATTCTTTATGTTATAATAACACAGGGCCCCTTTGGGATCAGAGTTCCAATTTTGGAGGCAGTGTCCATCATTTGTCAAGGAAATTGAACCTTTGTGTTGAGCAAAACAGCAACAGGATCAGCCTCCCCCACCTTTTCCTCCCTAAACTACACAACCTTGCAGCTTCAGGTCCAGGCTTCTCTCTTTTTATAGGCCTTTTCCTGTAAATACAGTTGTTTGGTCTTCATGCTTCTTGGGGGATCACAAATCACTGGACTATAGGAACAAATCAGAAATGAGGATTAGTGAAGTTTGGTCTTACAAATCTGAACACTCCTGTAGCACGTGAGACTTTAGACCTTTTATTGTGTTGACATGTTAGGGCACCAGACAAACACAAATCCCAGCTGACTTGTATCTGTTACCTGTTTCAGTAATGCTGTAACCACGCAGAGCGTGCAAAACAACACCTTAGTGCAGCAGCTGGAAAAAGAACTTGCGCCTCCCTTCACACACTGTGTAAAAAGTACTGGGAGTATTAATATTCATACCATGCATAGCTACTGGCACACATACCTGTGTTCCTAATCCATCAGGTTTAACATTCACACACTTGCTGGCACACACTGATGTTCTGGAGTTTATAGGAAAACACTTTTTTAATCTTTATTAGGCAGCAACGCAGCCCAGTGCTTAGCATGGAGGACATAGAAGCCCCAAGCACTGTGGACGCTAGTGTAAGCAGTTACCTAGGGAGAAACCTGACTTCTTTTTCTTTCCTCATGATTTTCCAGCTGTCCATTTCCAATGACCTTACCTCCATGGACTTACTCCTACATCACGTATAAGGAATCCTCACCTTTTGAATGCTAACTATCAACTCCCTAAAGGAAAAGGAGTGAGAGCTCTGTAAACGAGGACAAAAATCACAATACAACTCTGTCAAGTAATATTGGAGAAAATAACTGAGGAACCTAGGCCCAACTCATACATATGGCAAAAGTGCAAACACAGTCCATCTTATGTACATACATATAACCCTGACCAAATAACTTTCTCGAACTAGAAACAGAAGGGAAATTGGAGACAGGACAGGCTTGGAGAACAGGGCAAGAGGACCAGTGGGACAGTATATGACGGGCCACCTGAAAAGAAACAAGGCCTGCAAACTTCCTCATACGCTACTGCCATTGAACTGTAGCCCGGGAAAGGGGCAGGGGTAAAGATCCAGGGAGTGGGAGGGCTCTCGGGTAACTGCATACATGAAACTTTCACCAACTACCTTATTTGCTGCAGATTTGCTCAATTCTAAACCATAAGAGTCAAGAGTAGTTCTTGGTTCATCCAGCACAGCCATATCCAGAGTAACATGCCAGTACTCCCCAAAATCTTGCTATCATACAACCAAGCGGAAAACCATTCCTCCAGAAAGTAACTAAACCTGACATAATGAGACTATTCCACAGAAATCTCTCTTACAATCTCATTCATGTCTTTTATAGCTATTCCACACCCACATTATACTCTTTTATTTTTTTCATTATCCTTGTGCATATCAATGTTTGTAATGTAGCCAAGAATTCTGCTTCCCTAAGAAGTGGCAATGCACTATTGCTCAGCAAGGAGTCTTTTGTAGAAATATCATTGTAGCCATGTCAAAGGTTTTAGCTAGATTGAATTCCAAGGTGTTCATGTGTAAAGCGAAGTGCTTTGTTGTCAGCATGGTTTCCTTATCCAACTCATCCTCTGCTGCTACAGCCCAGCATTTCTGATATAACACTTTGAAGGGACAACAGCTCAGATTCTGCTTGGATTTGGATCCGAGGTTTACCTGAACTCACAATAAAGATGGCATTCAGTTCTGAAAGCTGTGCCATATAACTTGCTTCCCCAAAACATGCAGATGCTCAGATCTGGGTTTTGGGTCGGGCCCACCTCTAGCTGCATACACTTCTGTGGTGATGAATTTCAGTGCTGTAAAGAACTGACCATTATCACCAGGCTAAGGTTAATTACTCAGGAAGAGCACTTTAGATCATACTGGTTTAGTTTTAAATGCTATTTGAAACAGAGGCTGAGACAAGGAAAAAAAACCAAAAAACCCAACAAAAAACCAAACCAGAACAAAAACACCTGTAGTTTTCCTCAAAGACTATACTCCAGTGTTTCGATCATAGCTTTGTTTTCCTCTTACCTCTTCAGATTTCATTTTCTGTGTCACATTGTACCAGGGAGAGGGTTGGTTTGTTTGTTTGTCCATTGAGCGTTCCATAAAGGTCTGTTCTTGAAACACTGTCTGCTCCATTTTGCAAACAGCTGTTCCTAGACAGACAGGTCTTCAGGCGGTATAAGAAAATATTACCATGCACTGAAGTCAGCGTAGCAACGGACAAAGTAAGAATGCCCCCTGTATTTTTTAATACATTAGCAACCTCTAGGTGTTTTCCCAATATCAATCACTAAGATTCATGAGCAAGCTATCAGCAAAGCCGGTGCTAGCAGTCAGGAAAAGAGGCCACAAAACTAAGTAGTGAGAAACAAAAGAAATCATACCCATGGACTGAACGCTCCTGAACACAGGAAATGGG